>JAAXYW010001201.1:0-23876 GCA_036851895.1 Orthonychiurus folsomi
CTGGTAGTAAAATATAGTGGTTTGGCGGGACCCCCACCCTCCCCCTTGACCACTACGTAATATGTGAACGAGCCCTAAGACTAGACGGCCACAGTGAATCCCATGGGCGTCGTGTGATTTAAAATCATTTTAATATTAGTCAGTTTAATCTTTAGGTTTTTATGTTTTATTCCATAAATGCCACTGCAATTTGTTAAAACAATTCTGGAAAAACTGTTTCAAATAACCCCTTGCGTCAGTTTATTAAACAAAATTGTAATAATATTTTTGACACAAGCGAAACTCATAAAACTTATTCTTGTGACCATTACACTAAAACTCACCATTCCTTTGTAAATTGCTCGCAGGAAGGAGATCAAAGCCACATGAAATTCACAAAGTAATACACAACATGATGTGGAAACCAATAAGGCATACAAAAACCCTGCTCCTTTCAGGTTCTTTAGTCTGACGTATTCTTCTTCACGTTCATCGGCATGTGGACTGGTCGCTCTCGCCTCGTTTAGGTGTTGAGCCGTCGTCTCCAATCCAAACCAGTATCTGAAAATGCCGGCCATATCAAAGCATCTGATTGTTCTGTAAATACGATCTCCCATTGCTCCGTCAATGCGCAAGTGGTAGCCCGTCACAAAAGGCAAAATGGGGTTCTTCCCCTTGTACATTTTTCCAGGCTCAAACATGCTTTCCATTTCTTGCAACTCTAGCTTGTCTCCTGCGTACACGTAATTTTCACATTTAGCCAAAGCTTCAACGGTACTGCTTAACCAGGTCTCACGTGGATACTTGTTAAGCACACAACGAAGTTGGTGCAGCTTGTTTTTCATTTCATCACCGCAACCTTTGCACAGGGGTAGAATTGTCGCTTTTCCCATTTTTTTAAGAGTTTGCCAAGTCATTTCAGTGAATTTAGACTCTCTCTCTCCGAATATCTCGGAACGATTTGACAATTTGAGCAATATGCTTTTCTTAAAAAATAGCTCTCTTTCAAATTTTGTAGTAATGTAATTGTAAGGGTCGTCAAGCTCCCAAGGTTGTCTGCAAAAACTTTCAATGTCAACGTACCCATCCTTACAGCACACTTCTGAAAAATATGTCTGGCCCTCTGTCTGATTTGATAAAATTATGTGCTCTTCATTAATAACCTCCTCAAAGCTGGCAAGACGGCCTTTTTCAAGAGGGGCGACTAAATTTGCAGTGGTGATCCCTTTATAAAAGTCGGAAACCACAATCCCCATCAAGAGTAGTGGCCATGTTACAAAGGCCAAACTAATAGTGTTTTTGAAAACTTTTGGGATGTGAATGTGGTGCTCGACTACCACGACAAGAAAAACTGATGATGTCCAGTCAAATCCGTTATAGTACCAAGACCTACCTCCCTGGACAACGTACAAGATACTAGTAGTCAGCAGCAGCAACAATATAGTTAACCAGATCCAAGCATCAAATGACAACAGAAAATTGCGGATCCATTTGGAGGGATCATCTGCTGGACCCCCCTTAGTGATACAGGAGAGGAAATTGTAACTCATTTCAGAGCTTTGTATGAATACGAACTCAGGTTCTACATCCTCGTATTTGCTTTCACGAATGTAGATACGCTCGGAGAGATTGAGCATAGCATCATCATAGCTGCATGTGCGGTTAATACCAATAGAATTATAAGAATAAGTAGCCATTGTGGTGTTCGGAACCCCAGCAGATAACAAAGATGTAACAAAAAGTTCTGGGCTTTGGCTTATTCTCATCAGCCGGAGTTCGGCGCTAGTCAAAGGCGAACGGGTGCAGCGAGTGTCATCGGGCCAGTTCTCTGTGATCAATGCTGCTGGGACGCAATTCAGCAAAATACTGCTTTCGTATGTATCTAACAAAATTGAAGGAGAAACCTGCTCCAACTTGATTTGGTCAAAAAATTGACATTTGTAATTACTGACACGTACATAAATAAGATGCGGAGGTTGTTGAAAAAACAAATACTGTGGGGGTGTGTGGAACATTTGTCGGAATATCCTTTCTTCTGGTTCCATACGTTCCATTGGATTTTCTAACAAATAAAACAAATGAACTCTTTTGTACTTGATGTACATATATTCTGAGGTCCAGGGGAAAAAATGCCGTTTATACATTTCTGTGCCAAGGTTTAGTTGCGTGGAGTCAAGCGGGTGAATAAACAGCAATATGACGGAAAGGAATCTTTCCACAAAATTGTGCAAAGTATTTTCACAGTTCTGCAGATCCGTCTTACCCATGTGTTGTGTGGGAAATCTCGGCGTGTATTCCAGGTTTTCGCACTCCTTTGTAAGGTTTTCGTGATAGCTCCGGAGGATGACTGGCTTAGAATGCTCAGCAAAGTTAACATTTTCAAACGTGACGATGTACACCAGAGGGTGATTAAAGTTCATGACAAATCGACCAATGTCAACGGTTTCACTAGCGAGCAGATGCGTGTTTGGAATTTTGCCTAGTGCTGTCACAACCAGCGAGAACAATACAAGAGGGATCATTTTAGCAATATTTACTATTGTGCGTTCAAATGTGTTGAATGTATTTATTTCAGTTACCCTATAACTAACAGTTAGGTGTCTCAAACAACAGCGCACGGTATACTTTCAGATCTGACCGTTGACACTTATATACAATTAAAATTGGCTGCAAAATGTTCTCCAATTCCGTGATTGTGTCCCTCATAAATCAGAGAATAACTTTTTTAACTGTCGGCTATTCGAAATAACTCTAAGCTACACAGTAAGCATTTAATACGATATAACCCACTATATGGTACATTGCGCTTCAATTGTTGACTTTGCTAGTTGACGAGTGTAATGTTTATTGCATAATGCTTTCAATAAAGAAGAATTATGTGCAATGGAAATGTTGTTTCCGACCTTTGGCTCACGGTATATTTTCTCAAGATTTAATTTAGACTGGCAAAAACTTAACTTTGTCGGGAATCTCATCAACGGTGTTATTAATTATGCACAGCAGCACCTAATTGGCGTAAGCACATACATGAATTATTCTTCAAAGCAGTTATAAAACTTTGGTGAGTGTTAGTTTTGGTAAGAATTTACTATTGTACAAACGACTAAAACATCGTCGGCTTGTCTACATAATTACTCTGTCCTAATAAATAACACCTCTTCAGGCTATAGACAAACATGCAAAAATAATTTCATCATTGTTAACTATTATATAAATTGGAATTGGAATAGATAAGCAAACACTTACAAATTTCATAAGTTGAAACTTGAGTAAACCATTTTTTGGGGTTATACTAGAGGATACTACCGAATAGCAAGACAATTGCAAAATGTCAACATACTTGAAAACAGAATACCCAGTAAAATAAAAGCGTGACATGTGGCATATTTAGCTGAAATTTTATTTGCCAATACTTTTAGAAACATTTGTAAGTCAGATATCCTCTGGAACTTAATAAGCACGCAGAGCACCCACGAGTAACATTCATTATGTTAAATATTAAATCACCTCATCATATCAATGATAATAACAAGAGTGGAAAAAAGGCGCCATGCTATAGCATCAACTAAAACCTCGACAGACATGCAAGGAGTGTGCCTTGTAAGCTTTGCTATTGCCACGGCTATGACACGCCCACAGTTTCAGAATATCAAGAAACCGTTTGATAAAAAACCGAAGAACTGCTGCACGTGTTCAAACTACATACCGAAGTAAATGCATACCTCACATTGATAGAAACTACGAATTGGCTAGTTATATAATTTTCCACTTATTTCTCTACCTCAATGTGGCCAATCAGCCGATTTTACTGGCGATAAATAAACTTGATTCGGCCATTAGGAACTTGATTCGGCCATTAGGCCAGGTCAATTAATAAGTCTGTGGAAAACAGAGTAAACTCTGTGCTGCAGGCCTACATATATATATACATATATATTGGCGATAAATTACTCCGTCAAGTGCAGAAATACGTATGTGTCAAATGCACTCCTTAAATGGATAATTGGCGTGGCTAATCCTCTTCAAGCGGAAGACAAACTTAATTGCGGCATTTAATTTTCTGAGATGTGGCTAGCTGAAAGATTACAAATTAACGAATGAGTTGTCGTTCCTTCCTTCACAGACGAAATTCGTACGACAGGAAAGTCTTTAATTGCCAAATCTAAACCTGTAATCACACAAACGACGGATGTATAAATGTTCTTATATAAAGGACAACTAAGTTCACAAGTTTTGAACTCAATAGTCTGCGCTGTGCTTCTAAAAAGCTAAAACTATATAGGTTTTAGTATTCACAGGTTCTGAGCCAATACTCAATTTTAATCCATGCCGTCCATACTTCCAATTGGTGATCACAATTTGAAGCACATTAGCTCTTATTTTAGTTTTTCTGCATTATTTCGTACACATCCATTTCGGCTGATCGTCGATAATGCGGAAGACGCCAAAAATTCCAGATTTCTCTTCAAGCTCTTGTCAGCTGATCGGGATATTACTCAATGGAAAATATTTTGCGCTTGCTCAAGTACCTACGTTGTCTATCTTATGTATCAATCGTACTTCTTATTTTTGGAAGTGTTTGCAAACAGAGATAAGAGTGCCATGCTGGAACTCATTATGCATCTGGTGTGGGCTTTTGGGTATGGGATTTGCACCTGGTGTCAAATTCATTTCATTTCTTGCCACGCTGATGTCATCACTCTAATGAATCAAATCCTAAGCCTTAGAAATGTCTTCAAAGGTAACCAGACTTCGAAGTTTCTTCCAATCAATGTTCTCAAATTTACAAATTTCAGACGGAGACGAAGATTTCAAAAAAAGCCGGAGAAAGATAGACCTGCTTCTTTTCCTACTTCGATGCTCATGTGGTTATAATGCAACATTTGGGGCTTTCATTTTCCTCGTGTATCCCAACCACAAGCGCTACATCTGGCACTATTTACCAGACACTTGGAAAACCGTTTGGTTGAAAATTGCATTTGCTATTTACGATGGACTGCACCTAAATGTTGCATGGACTGGCTTCATCACGTTGGCAGTACTTTTGGCTCTCTATATAGAGACAATAAACACAAGTCTCCGTTTACTAAAGCGGTTCTTTGAATATTTTTTTAAAAATAGTAGTTTCGGTCAAGGTTGATATATTTGTTTTCTTTTCAGGACTGAGACTAGTGAATTCATGCCGTACTACAAAATGCTTTGGATCGTGGACAGAACCTATCATTCTGGTTTTGGGACTTTTGGTGGATTCCCAGTGGTGAAAGTTGGGGTGAGTTGTGTCGCCCTTTTTGCTGTGACTGGCGTGATACAACTCGTTGGAAAAGTGGACTTCCCCGTCATTGGCTTGTGTTACATAATTGGTCTCGTTTGTGTTGTATTCCTAGCCATTGTGATTCCTCAGGCTGCGCATATATACCAAAATTCGGTTGATGCTCTTCAGGTGTGCAAATCAGGCGGGACATCAAAAAGCAAAGAGTATATCCTTATGGCTCGCTCTGTTCCCCCGCTAGGAATGAGGATATCCTGGTTTTATATACTCAAGAGGGAAACTATGCTCACATTTTCAGGCATAATGTTGAATAATCTGGCCAATATTCTAGTGACTGTTCAAGAGTACTAACATATTATACGAATCTTAAAGTTAGAAAATTATAAAGCAGTTCTTTAGTACTCTCGTTAATTGATTTGAAAAATCAACCTAGTTTATGTAAGCAAGAAAATATATCGAAGTGAACTTTGTGCTTGAAAATGAAGTTTCGCAGCATCAAGGAAAAAGTTTTTTTTGTATTACGACGCTGCGCTGGCCAACGTTGTTTTGTTGGCCTGTGATTTAACCAGGGCGTATTGTAGGGTTTCGGGCGGCTATATAAAAAGCACCGGACAACCCAACTTTGCTTGTTTACATTATACTTTGTAATATCACGTATATGTAATCATTTTCTGCTCTGTAGTGTTTGAATATGTCATTGTCTTTAGCGAACTTGCTTGCGAACAAACAGAAAACCAAGCACGTTCACTTGTAATCGTATTGTTATTTTAAGAGGCCTCGCGTAGTATTTTATAATATCAACTAGCACCATGCCCGTGCTGGGCACGGGTTTTGTTAATTACGGGTATATTTAAGTTTAAAGCGTGTGAGTGTAATCCCGTCGCCGAAATATTTAAAGCGTGAGAGTGTAACCCTGTCGCCGAAATTCCGTCAATGAGGCTAACGCCTCGCCGCGACTCCTAGCGTTTCCCCCTTTCACTGTATTGTGAGAGGATCCCGCTGTGCCGCGCTCCTGCAGCACACAGGAATGAATCAAAGTACCTGGCGCAGCACTTGCGTCTAAATCCCACCTCTACCAAAGTTCACTCCAATCCACAACGGTTTCATGCATGCATGCAACTCTAGGGGATCCCCTTGCTCTTCACCTCTCTCCTTTCTATGCATATGCATAAAGTCAGCTCATGTGCACATCAAGGTTGCGGACTCTTACACTTTTACGCTCGGGCTTTATAGTAGTTTATACCTAAACAATAGGTTCCAAATGTTCACGCAAGTACTTCTCTTTTTTTCTGCCATATTGTTGGTTTTCCTTCGCAAGATTAATGTTTTCCTAATCAATAGTGCATAAGACTAGAGTAAAATTTAGTGACCACTAATGGTCAATTTAGGTCTTAATAAGTTGGTTAACCATGACCGTCCAGGATCATGTGATAGGGCTGGCAGGGTTTTGCGCGGTAAGCCGTACTCATGTAAATAAAATGTCCTAAACTAAGTATTATTAGTAGTTAATAAGCTTTTGGGTTCTTGATTTTTTTTCAAAATATGTTAATATCGAGGAGTTGGGTTATTCCTACCGGTAGAGTTTGCCTTCCCTGGAATCGTTCCCTTACACTCCCTCCCTAACTCGCTCCCAATTCGCTGGGATTCCCAGGGAGGGCGAACTATACCTACTGGCATGCTCATCTATCCTTGTAAACGAATGCAGAAGACTCGAAGTGGAATTACGCAAGGATTTGCCAGACCACCTCGCCAAATCGCCGAAGCTCAAGAACATTGCGAAAAAATGAAATATTTGGATGCAGCAGGTACCATTGGAATAACTGATGGTGCCAGCCAAACTGCTCCTACTGATCTGGTAATAATAACAACTGTACTATAATTTTAAAGATTTTGAATTCAAATGGTACCATTTGATTAAATTTGCGAAGTGATGATGGATAAATTAAGACCGTGGTCTGGCATGCACATCTTCACCTTTGCACTCTGGTCTGTATCGTTTGGGATTGCAGTTGCCAAAAATGCCTTAAATTGGAATAGCAGAACTCATAACAAGATACCTACTTACATATCAGCTCCTGTCATGTACACAAGTTAAATCTTAAAACATTTAGCACAATAAAGGTTTTAAAAAACTGGCTTGTTGGGCCTTTTTGATATAATAGCCTCGCTCCTCGTCGCTGCATTTATGTGCAAGTCAACATGCTTAACCGCGCCAGTTGAGGCTGTTAAATAACACGCATTTTAAGCCAATATGTATTTCAACCTCTTTTTTAGACTTTTATGCACAGCATTATTGTTTCAAATTTGCTAAATTAAGTTTTGATTTGATGTGAGTTTCGCATGGAATACCTGGAGTCAAAATAAAATTTAATTAAAAAACGCGTTGCCCACAAAAGCACAGCTGCAAGAAGTCCGTCACACCACTCAGTTTATAACATTAGTAAATTTTACTCGTGCAGGTTTACACCCTCAGTTAATGTTTAACTGAAGTTATCTGGATGACCTTGACCTAGATTGTTAATTGACCTTGACCTAGATTATTAATTGACCTTGACCCGGGTTTATTAATGGGTTGGTTGATATTACTGGGTATAGGAATGGGTTGATGGAATTGGAATTGATTGATTTTGGGTATGCAATTGGAATGGTCGGGATGGGTGGAATGGAATGGTCAGGGGATCCATTTTGATTGAATTAGCATAAATTAGCAATGAAGCTGATTAGAATGGGTCCGGTGGTCGGCTTTCACCCTTACATGGTGCGAGGGCTGGAGGCTGGCTGGACAATGGCCACCACCCGGGGAAAAAAGGGTCAGTTTTAATTAATTTCGGTCTCCTATCCCGATTTAGTTGCTTGTGTGATGAACGGTCGATTGCAAAACGGGTTGTGCATAGGGATAAGGGAGGAGGCCAGGCAGAAGGCCGGGCAATGGGATGTGAAGAGCGGAGAGGGATTGAATTTCCCCGGGCGATTGTACGGCATGAAGGAAGGGGGTGAGATCGGAATATTCTACCCGGCAATGGGATGGGGACTTGGAGGGCCTCCTTCCCTGTGCTTTGTATTGCACTTTCTCCGGGCGCGGCGATGCGATGATTTATGCTTTCCACGACAGAGCTGGGCTGTGCTTGGTCATATTTTATGCAATGGCAGTTATCACGAATCTAATTATAGATGGCGGAAGCTTCGGTTTTTTTAGTAATAGTATTATTGGCCAGGTGGCATTACAAATATACGACCTATTGTATTACTGTTGATTTTTTTCTTGACTTTAAATATTGTTTTACATATAAACGTTTCTAAACTGGTCCAGTTCAATGCCGTATTGAAAAGATCCCAGCACAACCAAGTTCACTGGCTCGGCCACTGATTCTGCCAATTTTAACTCCACCTGTGCAAAATGTTTACAATTAGAATTATTGCACAGCACTGCATAATTCATTAGTATTACCCTGATCTGGCCTGAGTTGCTAGTTCTAAAGGCTGCGCCAGCTGCAGATGAGGAGAGGCCAAACAAGTAGAGGCAGTTAGAGTTTTGTGTCGTCCCGGCTAACGTAATTTCCGTCGTCTCCGTTGGCCGCTCCAAAGATGGTTTGGTAGCCCATTTGATATAGGTTTGACTTGAAGTTTACGTCAAGTGAACGATACATCATTAGTTCATTGTCACAAGTGATTCCTATAGAACTTAGATTGAAATGCTGAAAATTAAAGCAGTTCTTCGACAGGTTCCCCCAGTAGGCCTCGGCAGAGATGAACCCAGCAACAATGACCTGTGGCATTTTCCTTTCAAACAGTGGCTGTGACGTAAATGCCTTCACCCCAACCTGAATTCCACAATCACGAGCTAGCGTGTCCCGTATGGGGAAAAGAGCTCGAGACTTTGCAAACAGCTGTTTGTGGATGTTTATCAAGCTAGCGTTGGCAGTGCGCATTTTAATTTGCATAGTGGCATTAAGAACTTAAAACTTGTATTTTTTGACGTCCGTTGCGGATTTTGCCGCTGTGGCGCCCGCTGCAGTTGTTACGCTGGCTGTTGCAGAAGTAGCGTCAAGACAAAATGTGAGGTCCGGTTGCCGGATTAACTCGATGTTAACATTGCAATCTGTTGGCAGATATCTTGTTTGACGAAAAATACCGCTAGCAATTGGACCAACCATGTCAAAAACTTCGGATCCAGCGGCAAGCTCTACCCGCTTTTTGAACCCCGCATTTGTTGCAATTTCGAATGTGTCAGGGGCGGTGTCCTTATAAAATAAAATTGACGTCATCTCCGACCCCTTCTTGCCAAATCCATTCATGAGTAGTGATTGAATTCCAGCTTGGTATGCATAACTGTTTTGCGAGTTGCCAACCACAACTCCGTCAATGGACACACTGCAATTTTTTAAAGCCGCGTAGAAAAACATGTTGGTGGGCGCCACGACATCTGTTGCAGCCAAATCACTCCCATCCTTCTTTACAATTTTTGCTTGAAGGTAGAGATATGAGCTGGCTAAATCAATATATTGCGCTGAAGATGCAGGTATGAAAAATACAATAGGCTTATATTCGTGATGCTGGAAACCGGTGATATGGGGACAAAATTGCTTGAAACCACGCTAGTAGAGTGTTGTCGAAACCTGTACGGTGACTGTGATTGTGATTGTAGCTACAGTCACAGTCAGAATACAGTACTGTAGCCCTCGGAGTTGTCGAAATTGTTACTGTAATTGTGACTGTGCAAAACGGGAATTTCAAACTTCAGTTTTGTTGATTACCTAGTTTTGAAGAACAATATGAGTGCAGAAAGTTCTACATTTCTAAAACTAGCCGTTTAAACTTAAACTAGCATTTCTAGACTACAAAATAACCAGAAAATTTTTTGCAGCCTGTTGCCAAGTATGTAATTGTGAGCACTATCCTTAAGAACTGCCTAGCTTGATTGTACAGGAATCAGACGTCTTTGTACTTTGATGTACTTCCGCCAAGTTTAGAAGCCTATCTAAAGAGTGATGAGAACATTTATTTATTGTAGAGATATATTATAGTATATATTATAGTATTATTGATGTCAACTTTGAACTCGACGGAAAAGCTTTGGCTACTTCTAGCCATGCCTGGGTTGCAGACTGGCCGGATTTTGTAAATGGAATGTGTGCCTCAACATCAGCTACCATAAACAGGTCATGCTGCGCATTCCAGCGATATTGCTTTTTACGGCGAGGTTTGACTTTCGCCTGGCTCGAATCGGCGTCTGAGTTCCTGGTTTGCTAAAAATTATTTTTATACAAAATTATCAAACCGCATGAAAAATTGGATTGGAGTAAGAAAAACGACTTTATAGTCAGTTAATATAATTGTAATTAACAGAATAGGTAAATTCCTGAGGGCGATTGCAGATTTTCCTGAGTTTGGCATAAATTTTTTATCTCATTAAGGTAGTCTAAGCAAACAGCACTCGTCTTTTGCACGCGGCAATCACTACCACTAGATAAAGTGCCGGGTCCACCTCACTGGCAATTCTGTATTCTGTTTATTTTGCTAGTAAATGTGTATATACCTACATAGTTGGGTGTAGATAAAATGGATGTGGGCTGGGGCTCCGCAACCGGTCAGTGCACTACTGCAGTGTTATATAATCACAGAAGTCTGAGTCTGAGTCAAAACATTGGCTCGTCTCAGTGGTTGAGAGAATATTCTAGGCGACCATTCCTTCTTCCCCTTGTGCTGTTTTAATACCAGTGAATTCTACACGATCAAATTTTTCACGCTCAATTCGTGTAAGTAGCAATTATATTATTTAGATAATATAAATAAAGTTCTTCATTACGATTAAATTCTTCAATTTACACTATCTGGCATATGGAAGTACTATGGAAGTAAGATGGAAGCGCTACTAAATTGCATGGAAGCGCTTCTAGTTCTTATGGAAGCTACAAGTTCGGCTCAGTTAGAGGAATCTTCATTACGATTAAATTCTTCAATTTACACTATCTGGCATATGGAAGTACTATGGAAGTAAGATGGAAGCGCTACTAAATTGCATGGAAGCGCTTCTAGTTCTTATTGAAGCTACAAGTTCGGCTCAGTTAGAGGAGGTAGAAGACGAACACACAAACGCAAACATTCCACTATAACATAAGATAATATGCGCATGATGTTATGAAACCTCGATCTCAGCCTATATTACTTTGCTTGCATCCGCAATACATTTCAGCTTTCATACCTTCCCGTGGCAGTGGCAAGAATAAACATCTCATTTAGTAAATATTTAATAATATTTTAAATTTTATTGGACACGGATCTATATTCTTCTACGCTCAATTCTATCAATAATTTTACTAGCCTGTAATACTTTGTTTCAAAACATAACAACTAATCCAATGGGTAATACAACAAGGTAATAGTATAGGTAAAATAATGCAACTTTGGTAATATACCCAAAAAGTGGAAAAATGCGTGCATGAGAAATCGGATTGGAGTAAGAAAAACGACTTTATAGTCAGTTAATAGAATTGTAATTAACAGAATAGGTAAATTGCTGAGGGCGATTGCAGATTTTTTTGAGTTTGGCATAAATTTTTAGTCTCATTGAGGAGATGTGGTAGTCTAAGCAAACAGCTCTCGTCTTTTGCACGCGGCAAGCACTACCACTAGATAAAGTGCCGGGTCCACCTCACTGGCAATTCTGTATTCTGTTTATTTTGCAAGTAAATGTGTATATACCTACATAGTTGGGTGTAGATAAAATGGATGTGGGCTGGGGCTCCGCAACATGTCAGTGCACTAGTGCAGTGTTATATAATCACAGAAGTCTGAGTCTGAGTCAAAACATTGGCTCGTCTCAGTGGTTCAGAGAATATTCTAGTCGGCCATTCCTTTTTCCCCTTGTGCTGTTTTAATACCAGTGAGTTCTACACGATCAAATTCTTCACGCTCAATTCGTGTAAGTAGTAGTTATATTATTTAGATAATAAAAATAAAGTTTTTCATTATGATTAAATTCTTCAATTTACACTGTTAACTACGGATGTTTGTCTTACGGGCTTTGAATCAAAAACCGTCATGCACCTTAGTGTACCGTCCAAACTAAGAACAATAAAAACAAATATCGTAGCTCAGGTCTAATAGCTCAAGAACGTTCAAATTGTGATGACACTTTTTTCAACTGAACCAGTAATTTTAGAGTTGAACAAGAGCATTTTGGAAATTCTGTATCACTAGCGCCAAGTTTGAGCCGAATCCGGTTTTTGTAATTTTGCGAATTTATAACAAACATAAGTACACGGCAGTTCATATCTCACATCAAACAGAAATTTTGCTTTTTTAAGAAGTTAAGCGATATAAGTTCTAAAAGTCTGTTTACCCTACAGGAGAGGTATGGTTTATCCATATTGTTATCTCGGAATATGGAATATGATGGACAATAATTTATAAACTTTTTGGTTAAGTAGAGTTAATGACTCGCGTGTGGATCTGTAGTGTGTATGAATTATATTAAAATGTAACTCACTTTATTTTATGAATTGTAAAGAATCTTATAGTTGCGCTTCATGGGCGAGAGCCCGAAGGAGTTGAAATAAAATCAATCAATCAATCAATCAATCATATTGTTATCTCGTACTCATTACAGTTGGCCCAGTAATTTTGAGTTGCGCTATATACTATTTGCAATTTAAGAAATAGCAAGCCCATCATACTAGAAACTTCTAATTGTTAATATTCTGTTTACAGGTGCTGTTAGAGTACTAAGCCAAGCTTCAGAAAGGAAGCAGCAAACTATTGTAGGTTTCGAAGAACTCATTCAAGGAAAATATGGTAATTAATTGTTTCTACTGACAAAGTTGTTATAGTTATGAGTAAAACGATCTCTCCATTATCTAAATCTTCAAAATTTTTTAGACTCAAACACTTCCAGCCTCGGTTTTGGAGCTTAAAATGGTTTTGGAAAAATCGGAAAACCTAAAGGACTTGCTCTCCGCAATGCCCAGTTCATTAAAACCTAAAACCCAGAATATTCTTCAATATTCTATTTCAGGGTTGAAAAGCGGAAGACCTTTGCATAACGTTATGATTATGATGGCAGGACAAAGTGGAACCGGAAAGTCAACAACTATAAACCGATTGTTTGAGGACGATACTCTTTGCAATGTATCTGCTACTAGGTCGGAAACATCGTCGGTCGTAGAATACACCAAGAAATTGTGTGTAAATGATGTCAACCCAGCAATTACAGCAGAGATTAAGTTTGTTGACATGCCAGGCTCGCTCGACACAGATTCTACTCGTGAGAGTTTGAATTTGGCGCAAATACAGAATTACAGAAAGAACAATCAAGCTCTAAGGAAACGAGGCACCCCTACCGCAATGATGATCATGCCAATCAAAATTCGAAGTGATGTGTATCCAAATCTGGTTCTTTTTGTCGTCAACTCGGGAGACAAAAGAATGGAAGGGCCGGACTCATCCTTGAGCAAAGCCTTAAAAATTCTTAAAAGCGCTGACTTAGTAGATGTTAAAATGAACAATTTGGTGGTTGTGGCGACACACGCCATGTCGTTGGGATCTTCCAAGAAAAAATTCACCGAGAAAACAGCCTTAGTCAAATCAACAATTCAGAAAGCAGTGCAGAATATATTTAAAATTCCAGAAATTACAGTCGTTTTTGTTGAAAATGAGCCCGACGATTTTGACCTAGAAAAAGATGACGACTCGGACTTTTACAAACTTCCTGATGGTGAACTCTCTCATTCCAACCTCATTCTAGCAATGTATGACATATTTAACGCCAGCAAAGACAAGCTTGGCCTTCTTCTTACATCATGGTATTTTGGATCCAATTGTCCAGATAAGTATGTGAAGCCAACAGTGAAAGAAGTACCTTGCAATGAACATGAAGTCGACATTGACATTAGCGAAGCAGAGAAATCGTTGCACGAGCTAAACATAAAAACCGCCAACTCGGATGTCATAATCCCAATCTACAACTTCTCATCGTTAGGCTATGCCTACTGTCCAGTAACAGAATCATTTAAGAGTCACTATGTGTTCAAGAAACATCAGCTTCAAGTTCTTAAAATAGGAAACTCCAAATTTCAAATTCCACAGTTTGTAAATTCACATGTTGGCAAATCTACAAATTTCCGGCGACTATGTTACGAAAACAAAATGGGTTATGAGGGGTATAAGGCAACCCAGTACGGACTGGAGTTAGATGCCAAGCTTGTTGTTGGTGTTTCAAGCAGAGGCAAATGGATTAAGGGTTCAGCCACATGCAATCGGGAGAGCGTTTTTTCGGTTTTGAACGAAGTTCGATTGGCTTCACTGCAAATTGACAGTCCCGGTCAATTCATTTCGGAGGAGCTAATCAATGCTCTTCAAGCATTACCTTCAAGTTATAAGGAGGAGCCGGAAGGATTTAATGATTTTTTTGCAAAATGGGGCACGCACTTCTCCTGGAAGCAATTTATTGGGGGTTCCATTAAACTGGATTGTACGGTCCAAACCGCAGATTTTAACCAGAACACAGAGACAACTATAGAAGCAAAAGCCGGTTTGCTCTTCAGTAGCCTCGGCCACTCTGTTGGAAGCGAAGCTCAAAGAGATTCAGCATACAAAGCACTAGAAGGGGTTGGATTATCAAATGAGAGTGTAATTATAGCCGGCGGTAATCCCCCAATGGTTTTATCTATGAGAGATATTACACCAGCTATGTTTCAGGAGTGGAAGGACAGCGTAGAGTCGGACCCGAAGGAGCTTGAACATAGTTTTATGCTCTACCCATACTACAACTTGGAGTATTGTACAAATTCTAACGCGCTGAGGGAAGCAACATTGGACTACTTGTGCCAAAATACAAAGACAACTATAGCACAAAAGATTGCAAAGAAACGAGACGAAATTGCAAAAAAGGGTCAAGAGGACGCCAAATCAACTGGTGGGGGAGGTTCCTGCTTCCCACCTTCCACAGTGGTTTCTACTGCTGCAGGTCCTAAACTAATTTCTTCCATTAACAATGAAGACATGCTTCTAACTGTAAAGTCACTACATGGTGGTAACTACAATATTGAACAAACACAATTGTGCACCTTTTTGCATTGGGAGCCCAACAAGATTGCTCTGTTTCTGAATATGAAATTTTCAAATGGAAAGACTCTGACTGTCACTGGCGAACACTTGCTACTTGCTTATGAAGGAGTAAATTTAAGACCAAGGCGAGCGTCCAAATTTGTTATTGGAGATCGCATTGTGTTCATCGATGAGGCGAGGTCTATTACCACACCAAGTTTAATTTCAACACACTATGATGAGCATGTTGGAGTGTTCAGCCCACTGTCTGCGTCGGGCACGTTTCTAGCAAATGGCTTTCTGGTGACCTCTTATGCCGAAGTTGAGGGTTTTAGAATGGCTCATGCTGCAATGGCACCATTAATAACATGGTGTCAACTAAAAAAGATTGCAAACACACACAAAAATCAGCTGATTGAGCAAGAAAACCACGGCATCCACGGCTATGCCAAGTTCTTGATGTTTATTAGGAAACATATTGACAATTTATATGACCTGCTGAATTAGATATGACCGATAATATTGTCGCAGCTTATATTCAGAAAGTGGCTTCGTGACATATTGCGTCTTGCACATTGGAAATAGGCTGATTAAGTGATTAGGGATTCTCTTGTTCTGTGCAGAATAATAACTTTTTTTCAATTGATTATACATGAATTAAGTGCATACTAAAAATTAGTTCTAACAGATTGTAGTAGTAGGAGTTTGAAAATAAAGCTGCGGTTTGTTCTAAATTGAATTGTTGACCGCCATGTTAGATTAGTCAACTAACCGTGCAAAATGTATACATGATTACAGAATGATTAGACTACCAATTCCAAAATTTAATTGAATAAATCAAGTAAAGAAACCTACAACTTCTAGTTCTGCAGTTAATTCTTATTTCGGCAGCCATAATTTAACACATGTCACCATCGCCATTAAGAAAACATTAATGTTCCTAAAGGCCTAAAGGTTTTACTTTAATATTTGAATCCAGCTTACTCATTAGCAATTACGTACGGCGTACGGCATGTGTTAAGACGTAGAACATATCTTCAATTTGCACAATTTGCGTGTTCTTACGCAACTTTAAAACAACTCAGGTCAACACGGATTTTGGAAATCTCTGTTTCGTGCGTACTGCTTTTTCGAATCCTTGGTCAAATCCAACCGAAACACTTTATTGCAAAACACAGTGACGAATTTGAAACAAATTTTGAAATTTTGTTGTGGGCGCATCTGGACTCGGTCCGCAGTTTGCAGCCACGGCGTTGTTATGTATGTATGTATTTTGAGTAGAGATGCACCGGAGCTCCAGCTGGATAATTTCTGGGATTTGAGTTCTCAATGGAATCGAAGTCTATGGTCCCAGATCGGAGAAAATACGAAAGTAGCTCCGGCCAGATATCCGGCCCGGCCGGATAGTATCCGGCCTGAGCCACTTTCGAGCCACCTCAACTTGCCTCTTTCGGCACACCCTTTTCTGCAAATTGTACGTAGTCCGCATTCAGAATTCTATTAAAAAATATACTACATTACGTTCTAAAATTAAAAAAATCCCCGGCCATGTACTGTGGTGTGGTGGTGTTTGATGCTGTCCGCTCTACTAAAATCCTTTCCGCACTGTGGGCACTCCATGGCGGCTGTCGTCAAGTAACTGAACTTTAAATTTGCGAGTCTTTAGTCATATAGCTACGTTTTCCTTTTCAAAACTTTCTGTGGTGGTGGACGTGGGTTCGGAAACGTTTTTTGGTGGTGGATGAACGTTGGAGAACGTTTTGTGCTGGTGGAGTATACAGAGGATTAGTCATGCGTTAATGAAATGACTCATGGATGACGCAGATTTTGTGGTGGAATACAATTCACAGACCCGGGATGGTGGTAGAGTTGGGTTTTTTTTCGGGGTGCCCAATGGAATGCTAAGGTGTAGAACGTCAGTCTTTGAATACAGTTTGAGGAACACGGTCGTTGGACTACACCGAGGTGGAAACTTGAATTATTATAAAAACACAACCATGGACCCAGCAACAAATCATGGAGGTTCAGTTTCCGCTATTCGGAGCAATTTGGATATTTTTGGTGTGCCCCCTACAGACACTAGAGAGTTGTCGAAAACTGTACTGTGATTGTAGACTTGTACTCTAGCTGGACTGATGACGTCATAACCCCAAATTGGTGACGTCACAACCCTCGCTACAATACAAAGCGAGAGTTTTCTGAGCATGGACCCCGGGTCGGACTGTGACTGCGCGCAGCGAATGTTGCCATTGAAACAAATCAAACAAACACGCTGCTATGCTCCCTAAGCTCGCGGGGCGATGCAATGCTATGCCGCCACAGCTGATCAGCTCTATGTTGGGTCTTGGGTCTTAACCACCCGCCAGTTTCCCCATTCACTTTCCTTGCAAAATACCGGGACTTTCCGAAGGCAAAATCTCGGATCCTCCGTCAGTATTAGCCAACGTTTGAGCTGCAACGTGCTCCATAAACCTGCAATTCTGAGTAAGGAACTCCTTGGATCAGAATAACATCTTCTTGGCAATTTTTTTGTAAGTGGGAAATTATAGTTCAATCCAGTAGTGCTTCAAAATCATTGCGTGAAATCTGAGTGAATTTCAGTGTTTTGGAATCACAACGAGTAATGTCGAGATTGAATTGGTCAATGCACTTAGCATGGATATTTTGTCTGAAGAAATATGTTCCAGCCAGTCTCAAACTTCCGTAAGAAGTTCCGTAGTTTTTTTTACATTTTACATATATGAAATAATTCCAGGTTTGATAATTTTGTATAAAAATAATTTATAGCAAACCAGGAACTCAAACGCCGATTTGAGCCAGGCAAAAGTCAAACCTCGCCGTAAAAAGCAATTTCGCTGGAATGCGCAGCATGACCTGTTTATGGTAGCTGATGTTGAGGCACACATTCCATTTACAAAATCCGGCCAGTCTGCAACCGAGGCATGGCTAGAAGTAGCCAAAAGCTTTTCCGTCGAGTTCAAAGTTGACATCAATAATACTATAATATATACTATAATATATCTCTACAATAAATATTAAATGTTCTCATCACTCTTTAGATAGGCTTCTAAACTTGGCGGAAGTACATCAAAGTACAAAGACGCCTGATTCCTGTACAATCAAGCTAGGCAGTTCTTAAGGATAGTGCTCACAATTACATACTTGGCAACAGGCTGCAAAAAATTTTCTGGTTTTTTTGTAGTCTAGAAATGCTAGTTTAAGTTTAAACGGCTAGTTTTAGAAATGTAGAACTTTCTGCACTCATATTGTTCCTCAAAACTAGATAATCAACAAAACTGAAGTTTGAAATTTCCCGTTTTGCACAGTCACAACTACAGTAACAATTTCGACTACTCCGAGGGCTACAGTACTGTATTCTGACTGTGACTGTAGCTACAATCACAATCACAGTCACCGTACAGGTTTCGACAACTCTCTACTAGCAACCCAGGCCAGATCAGGGTAATACTAATGAATTATGCAGTGCTGTGCAATAATTCTAATTGTAAACATTTTGCACAGGTGGAGTTAAAATTGGCAAAATCAGTGGCCGAGCCAGTGAACTTGGTTGTGCTGGGATCTTTTCAATACGGCATTGAACTGGACCAGTTTAGAAACGTTTATATGTAAAACAATATTTAAAGTCTAAAAAAATCAACAGTAATACAATAGCACGTATATTTGTAATGCCACCTGGCCAATAATACTATTACTAAAAAAACCGAAGCTTCCGCCATCTATAATTAGATTCGTGATAACTGACATTGCATAAAATATGACCAAGCACAGTCCAGGTCTGTCGTGGAAAGCATACATTGCATCGCCGCGCCCGGAGAAAGTGCAATACAAAGCACAGGGAAGGAGGCCCTCCAAGTCCCTATCCCATTGCCGGGTAGAATATTTCGATCTCACGCCCTTTCTTCATGCCGTACAATCGCCCGGGGAAACTCAATCCCTCTCCGCTCTTTACATCCCAATGCCCGGCCTTCTGCCTGGCCTCCTCCCTTACACCTATGCACAACCCGTTTCGCAATCGATCCTTTATCACATAAGCAATTAAATAACCTTCCTTTTTTATAGCAAGACGAGAATTTGGCATTCGTACAGACGTAGCCTTTTATTAAATATTATAAAATGCAAAAAAAGTGATCACTTGGACGAAGTGCTAATTTTATTTAAACATCTGAATTTTGGTTCCAGGCCATATTGAACTTTTATGCAAAATATATATGGTACGGGTTTAATAGCCAAACTCCTTCAAAACCCTTGACCGATTCCTCATTCAACCCGGCTAAACCCCTGTAAACTCTAGTACTCTGGATTTAGGCCAATTAAGCCAGGGTCATTGCAATCCCTGTCGCGGATCCATGGTGTGGTAGAAATATTGACTGGCCCCATTTCCTAATTATCATTGTGAAATCATTGTCAATGAGTCTAAATATGCAAGCACACCTGACGCATTAATCATGCTATGGTATAAAAGATCAAGCGCATTTGCTGCATGTAAATATACATTGTTTTGAACAATCCAGGAATTTAACTTAAACGACATCCCGCCACGTCAATTTCAATGAAGTGTTCCTCGCCGATAATTTTCACAGTATTTTGTGTCTGTGCTATTGGTAAGGCGTTTATTACAATGCATTGAATATACTTTGTTAAAATCGGATCAATTACGGATAATATAAAATATTAACAGGAATTGTACAGCAAGTGGCCGCTGGGGTGAACACTTTTACAGAATGCAATCAGGAGGATTCCACTTGCCCATCCATCGATTCGATTCCAAACGAGATGTGTGAAAAATGTTGCTTCCGTCTGAGTTCGGCCGATGCATCCAAACGTGATTTCCCATTAGGGCGATGCATCCACGATGAATGTGTATGCGGATCCTCAGACGAAGCACTTGATTGTGCACAAAGACAAAAACACCGTTCTCTTTAAAATAGTACACCTAAATTGCACACATTATTGGCACTTGTGCCAAATAAAAGTACAATCGTAGAAAATACAAAAAAGGGTGTTATACTCATGACAAACGTATTACAATTTATCAGAGTTGAATAAACATTTCGAACCTACCCAATCCGCCTCCGCCTCGCCTCCTGTGGTTTTAGATTCATAAACCTCTGCTGACAATCCACACACTCATAATCATAAGAACTTCCTTGACTCAACTGGCTCAACTCATGTAACCTCAACTTAAACTTTTTACCACACTTGAAACTTTATATTTGGTTTGTCATTTTTATACTGTACATACGGTTATCTTTTACTTTTACTTTTACTGAACTTTCAATATAGGGTGGAAAGCGAGCAAACAGTGACGTATTCTTGGGCTATTAAAATCTCGGTACACCCTCTCTATGAAGGTGGATTTTGACAAGCTTTTGGGGTGGGGCTGGTTCTTGCTAATGATTTTGTAGGAGCCAATATAATGATTGTGCACAAGAATAAGTTTACTCCATCTCATCTGATTTTATTAGGCAGGGAATTCAATGCTTTGTTGGCATATTGACCTCATATCTTATGAAAAAATGTAGTGTGTTACGTAAAATCACAATTTGGAGGCATATTCACACCAGCACAAGTGATTTTAAGTGAATTTGTAAATTATTGTGCTTTTATGGGGTTATGTGATTTTATGTGATTTGAACGCTAATTGGCTGATTACATACATGTGCAGGCTTCGACTCAGACGCCTTCTAAATATTCCCAACAAGTTTATTTTTAAATACATATAATTAAGACAGAAATAACTTCTTGAAGTCTTAGATCTCCTCAGTTAAGACTGTCAGAAGAATTTCTTGTTAGAATGGCGAACGTATGCACATGCGAAGGGTTAAGATTTGAATTGGAACATATCTGTTAATTCAAATGAATATGAGTAATTTGCCAATACAATTTGATTTTACAATCACATTTTGTAAAACCTCTTTTGTTTAAACCACACAAAGCATAAAAATCACAGCTGGTCTGATGTTTGATATCACATGATAGTCACATAAATCACAGTCGTCACATCACACGTAGAAATGACAAGTGAAACACAGAATAAAATGGTACATGGCTTCGCTTTGCTCAATGAAATATCCTTCGTGCATGGTGCGTACATAATTAATGTGATACTACCTGCACATTGCATAAAGGATTTAATTACATTTCCATGCCAGTTTAGTTTCAGTTTCAGTTTCAGTTTAGTTTTATTGTCGATTATTATTGCCAATGAAAGTAGAATCGCTGCTCTTCTTGAAGACAAATAGTGATTAAAGTGAAATTGGCTTGCCCAAATCCTCAATTGTCAATGTATTAAAAGCGCTGTCAAATAGCCTGGAAATATAGGCACACCTGAATCCTAAATTCATTTGTGGTGTAAAAGGTAAGTAGAAGTAATAAGCCGAGTGCTTTCCACTCAATATCTCCCGTCGCCTGCCATCCAACCAGAAGAGGTCCGATTCCCTGCAGGACCGTGCACAGAGCAGGCGTAGTGCACAGCAATCGTACGTATATGTTGTGAGAGAAAAAAATCTTTTCATTGTACGCATACAAGGGCCCCGTGCATGTCATCTTGACTCAAAGTACACAAGCACAGAGAGAGAAAATCTTAAAAAATAAATATTCTCCCAGCTATAAGTATTCATTCTCCGTTTAAACGACCAATGCGGTGTGATACAACTTGTTGGAAAAGTGGACTTCCCAATCATTGGCTTGTGTTTTATAATTGGTCTGGTTTTTGTTGTATTCCTGGCCATTGTGATTCTTCAGGCAGAGCATATATACCAAAATTCGGTTGATGCTCTTCAGGTTTACAAATCAGAGAGGGCATCAAAAAGCAGAGGTTTTCTTTAAGGCCGGCTCCATTCCCCCTTTAGGAATCAGGATAGGATCCGGAGCGCGGATGGAATTGAATTATTTATTTTCCCCCCATGACGGGAAAGATCCTGGTTGGGGGGTGGGGGCAATCCTTGTCTTTATTCAACAATCAGATCACTGCCTCTCAATAGAAGTTGCCGTACAGACACAGTATGCCACAATTATAATATCAAATTCTTATTCCTTGGTTAACATAAAAATTACTTCATCATGTAATATTGCATTTCGTTGGGAGAGAGTTAAAATAACATTCGTTTCAATAGAAAACAGAATAACTTGGATAAAAATTTCCGTTTTCCGTCAATGAGGCTAACGCCATGCCGCGCCACCTACCCCCTTTAATACCTTGCGTGCTGTGGGATCCGCTAGAGGGAGGGGATCAGCCCTTTCCCCTTCGAACGGAGGATAGGACGGGCACCTCCACCCACCCCAATCCACCACTGACGACTCCAATCCACTCCTCAGCGCATGCCCAGCCCAAACTTTGTCTTACACTCTTGCAAATGGATTCTCTACTGTGGGGATTGTTGAGTCGATGACCAGAGCAAATTTCTTGTCCGCGCTGAGGACGATCATGTCTATTCGCCGTGTCCAGTCCACTGATACAATGCACTTCCTCGTACACTTTTAGTCCCTTCTTTCTAAATCCATTCGCTATCATAGTCCTTATTCTGTGATGGCGTGAGTTCCGGAGGAGTTCACCCCGTTTGCAGAAGCCTAGGACATGTCCAAGTGATTCATGCTCTATGCAGTGTCTGCAAAGGGATGTCGTTAGGCTTCTTCTGGGTACAGCTCTCACCGCTGCTACGTTCGCTGTTATCTTGATATTCGAAATCCATTCCAACGCTGACAAGATATATAAGATATACTAAAGAGGAAATCAATGCTCACATTTCAAGCATAATGCTTAATAATCTGACCAATATTTTAGTTACTGTACAAGAGTATTAGAATACACTACAAAACTTAGACTTAGAAACTTAAAATTATAAAGTAGTTTTTTAACACTTCCTGTTAATTTTTACAGATATAGTGATTTGAAAAATCAAACTAGACTGTCAGCAAGAAAAACAAATCTGAGTGCAATTTGTTCTTAAGAATGAAGTTTAGCATTGGCATCAAGGAAAAAGTTCTTTCTGTATTACGACGCTGCGCTGGCCAACGTCGGTTTATTTACCTTTCATCTTATCAGGGCGTACTGTAAATTGTAGGGTTTTGCGTGGCTATTTCAATAGCACCGGACAACGCAACTTTTCATGTTTGTATTATGTTTTGTATTTATGCGTAATCATTTGTTCTTGTAGTGTTTGAATATGTGATTGTCTTCAGCGAGCATGATTGCGAACATATAGGGAACTCACACGTACACTTGTAATTTTATTATAGCTGCTTTTTTGCTTAGCTGTGATCTAACCAAGGCGAATGTCATACGGTTACGTCGCTATTTCAAAAGCACCAACCCAACTTTGTATGTTTAGTTTACATTAACATTATACATTGTAATACCATTTGTATGTAATAATTTACGCTTTGTAGTGTTTGACTATGTGATTGTCTTCCGAGAACGTGCTTGCAAACACATAGAAAACCAAATGTCTAGTTGTAATTGTACAATATTATTTTAAGAGCCTTCGCGTAGTATTTTATTGTAGTATCAATCAGTCTTCGGCAGGAGGTCTGGACAGGCTAACATTGAAGGCATGGAAAAACT
>JAAXYW010001202.1:0-23860 GCA_036851895.1 Orthonychiurus folsomi
GCAAACAATTCTTTTGTTCCACCAAGTACAGTGGCAGGATTTGCATTTCCACTTTTACTGACTTTCTTTACTTAATAAGCAATTAAAAGCGTGAGTGAAACAATAGTATACATTTGGTTAACAAATATTCGCACTTTTTTAGGAAAGTTCTTGGTCGAGAGGAATGGGATTGGGTGGATCAAGTAATTTGAATCTCATGGTGTATCTCCGAGGTCATCCTCGGGACTACGACAATTGGGCCAATGCAACTGGGGATCCTAGGTGGAGTTACCAGGGAGTACTCCCGTATTTTATAAAATCCGAAGACTACTGTTACCGATGCGAAACTGAACCGAATGACGTTGTACTGCGTAAGGAAATCATTACTTTGTATTACAAATGCTTGCAAATTTGTTTGTAAAACTTTTTGCATAATATTCAAACAATGTAAGAAAACAATTTAAGTTGAGACTGAATGCCAAATTTAATTTCTTATTTGAAGCACAATTTCATCGAACCGGAGGATATTTAACTGTTGGGAAACCTTCATATACGCCTTTATCTGAAGAATTTCTTCAAGCCTCCGAATGGGACGGAATCCCTCGCGTAGATCTTAATGGGCCATACGATCAAGGTAGGTCAAAGGTCAAAGGTCAGCCTACTAAAGTCATCCTTTACCGTATTGAAATATTAAAGACTGAATTTTGATGTATTACTTTGGAGGATGGTAAAGAAACACGTATTGCCGCTAGTCATAGACGTGACAAGGCCGTTTAATTTAGCAAAACTCTTATCATACGGTGGGATTTTAATCCGAAACTCACCACTGGGTAATAATGAAAATGACTAACTAGTTAAGTGAACTGAACAAAGAATAACTTTCATCTACTGTTTGTAAACATGGAGGAAAATTGTGTATGCCAATTTGTGTACGCAAAAGTCAAATACCATTTAGATTAACATCGTCTTTGTCAAACAATCATCCTTGTTTGCTAAAACCGTGTAACCTCTCGTCGTCGTCATCCGTCTCTCACTTTTCTGTGCCAGAGATCATCATAACCTGGCCATTAGCATAATTTGATCAATCAATGCTTACTTACACGGTGAATATTGATGAACCCGTGATATGATCAGCTGCAGTTTTATCGATATATTATGGAAAGGTGCAAAATGCCAACTTACGAGCTGTTGCAGTTTTTTTATTGTGCTTTAAAATATATTGGTTAAGAATTATGTATAAATTTAACTTAATACGCGTATATGAATCCTAATTATTTTAATCTAATCGATACCAAATTGCAGTTGATGGTTTAAAATGATTTTCTAACTAATAAAGTTTGAAATTCGTAACAAATTTTTCACACCCAGAATCTACCTCTTAAAAACGTTGAAAAAGTGTATTCAAATTGATTTAAAAATCGGACATAAACCCGACAGAACTTGACGGCAATTAAGTGAGAGAGCAAAAGGATGAATAACAATTGATTCATACGTGGATTACAGGTGCAGCCACATCCACATACACACAACGCAGAGGGCAACGTTGGAGTACTTACAGAGCATTCATAGAGCCAATCCTCCATCGACGAACCCTTACCATTCACACATTTGCCAGGGCTTATAAGGTAAATCAAACAACGTTTATAAATAGCAGTTGCAGTGCAGTGAACAGGATTACTGAGGGAGATCAATCTAAGAAATTGCTTTTGAAACCGAGACCGAGACGAGTTCACCTGATGCATTTTCAATTATTGTCTCTGTCGTACAAATAGTAATCAATTGGTTGGAAATGAAATTGACAGCGCCGATCATTGCGGCGCCTAGTCTCTTTTCTTTAATGGTACATCAATAATGCCGGCATGAACTTTTGCCTTGGCAGGCAGGCTTCTTCAAACCAGATAAAATAATCCTACCTTAAAACCGGGCGTAATTTACAAATATCCTAACGCAGAAATGCGCTTTTACCTAGTATTTCTCCTTGCCAAATCCTTGCAGGTGCAAACAGCCAAGCCAACTATAAAATTACAATTTTGCTTTAGAAGCATGTGAGAAATTCTAACTTCAAACTTGCACTGCTATCCACCAATCATCCATGTCCAAAAATAAATTGAACTATTTCTATCTTTACATTTAGGTTCTATTCCGTGGAGACAACAACGAGGCTTATGGCGTTGAGTACATGCACCATGGGGAAAGGAAAGTAGCATTTGCAACAAAGGAAGTCATCCTCAGCGCCGGTTCAATTGATTCAGCTAAACTTCTGATGCTGTCGGGAATTGGACCATACGATCATCTAAGCCATTTGGGAGTAAATACATTCAATTATTTTTCTAAATATATTTATGAGCGTCTAAAGTATCATTTGTTTTAATTTCCACGCAGATTAAAGTCCTTGTGAATGCACCGGT
Source organism: Orthonychiurus folsomi (assembly GCA_036851895.1). NCBI lineage: Eukaryota > Metazoa > Arthropoda > Collembola > Poduromorpha > Onychiuridae > Orthonychiurus > Orthonychiurus folsomi. The sequence continues at coordinate 2,388 of JAAXYW010001202.1, forward strand.
TGGCCGAAACCTGCAAGATCACATCGGAACATTCCCAGGTCCATTTATTATTAACCAACCCAAATCTTTTGTTTTGGATCGTGACGCAAACCCAGCTGAAGTTGCCAGATTTGTTGCCAAAGGAAATTCTTCACTGACCACAACAGGGATTGTTGCTCTTGCATTTTTTTCATCATCCCTTGCAAAAGCATCCGGTGAGGGAAATTGGCCGGATACGCAGTGGATGTTTTTGGGCCTTGGAAACCACCGCACACTTGATCGTGATTTTTCGCACGCTTTCAATGTCAGATATGATGTTTTGAAAAAATTCTTGGACCCAGTCAAAGGAAAAGATGCATTTCAAATCACTGTCATGCTGAGTCGACCAAAAGTGAGGGGCGTGATGCTCCTCAGGTCAAATGACTACCGGGATGACCCAATTCTTGACCCAAGATACTTTGAGGATTTGAATGATGAAGACATTCGAGTCATGGTTGAGGGTAATTATTCTTTTTATCTAAAATTCCTTGAGGTGAATTCCTTTAAGTAATTCTGTGTTCAGGTGTAAAACGAGCTGTTTATGTGTCTGAGAATGCACCGAGCTTCAAACGTTTGGGTAGTCGACTTTCACCCGTACCATTCCCGCCATGTGCCAGACTGCCGTTCCGAAGTGACGCGTACTGGGAATGTTTCACAAGACATTATTCTGTTTCCATTTATCATTACTCTGGTACAACGGCTATGGGGCCGAGGGGATCTCCAAATTCAGTTGTGGATTCTGAATTACGGGTAATAGGAGCTAAGGTATGACAAATGATAATTGCAAATGAGTTTCTGGTCAAAATATTTTATTGTACTTTAATACTTCCAGCGCCTTCGCGTCATTGACGCAGGAATAATGCCATTTGTTGTGACTGTGAACACAAATGGTGCCACAATAATGATTGGCGAACGGGGAGCGGCTTTTGTACTGGAAAGTTGGAGACATTACATTAAACAAGACTACCACCGCTTTCAGCAAGGCCGACAACAGTTTTATCACCACAAACAAGGAAAATAGTAATTTGTTGGTGAGGAGGTTTGAAGTAGGACGAAACAAAATGCAACGCTTTTATAATTTAGTCTACTCCTCATGCCTGCTTATGGTGAAACGTTCCTATGTTTAATTAATGTTACAGATAGTAAACTATTTTTACTCCAGCTAAGCTGTAGTCAGTATGTTGGCAGTGATATCCGTAATTTAGAACTTTTTATCTCAGGAAATACAAATTAATTTGTAATGTCAAGTGCATATAGTATTTTATAAATATATTAATATGAATCTTATTAACATCTACTTTACAAATGTTGGCATACGATAAGGCATTTTTATACTTCTTGACTCTCTATGAATACGAGTTGAACTGGGACTGAATGTCATTATAGAAGATTAACGCACAGAAAGAGAAATATATATTTAATTTAGCCCACATCTTGCATGTACTTACCTGTATTTTATTATTGCTAAATGTTATCAAAATTTGCTTGAAAAATTAAAGGATCAACTATATATACATTATAGTATTAACAGGCACTTAATCTCCACTCAATTTTGGCGTGTTATAATTTAAGTGGAATGAGAGTAGAGTGCGGCATAATTGCACTCATTATCAGAATTCCAACATACCTGCAAATTATGCAAACTGTCGAACCATTCAAATATGTATTCTATACTTTGAAATATGTGCTTTTCCGCATTCATCATGGTACCATGTGAAAAGCCTGCAGTAGTGGCACGTTAAAACGGCTCCACCAAAGTCAACTTGTTCTAAATTGCCGTTAATCGTTGCTTTATTCCTACCTTGCTGACCTACATTTGAGCTAAATTAGTGCTTTATTCTTTTTTATTGACTTGCGCTATAAATCATAATGGGAGTTCACATTAATATGGACTCATCTTCCAAAACGAGGTGATCCGCCCAAATGTACGTTCAATTTCTTGATGGCATGAAAAATTTGTTCTCGCCTTTTGTCAATAGTGGATCTTATCTTAAAAGTGAGCGCAACTTCAACTTTGGTTGTACAACCCGGGTAAAAGTTCTGAAAGCCTGGAACCAAAATAAAATATTCCGTACTTCTTCACCTCCTGCATTATTTTTGGTTGGCTTCTGGCAGTTGTATTGCATGTATAAGTGAAGCGTTTAGGTAAAATTTTGATCAAACTAAAGTATAATTATTGTATAATGCAATTAAACTTCGATGAATACTTACTCAAACACAATTTAACAAATATTTCTCTGGATTCTTGAATAGTAAACACTAAACATGACAATCTACGGGGTATCAACGTATGGAAGGCTCTGCGTTATGAACGAAGAAAATGATGTGGATCCATTACTTCGCAATTCCATGCTAATCATTTACGTGTTGTACGGCATTTTTGCAATATTCCAAATTTATCAGGCTTACAAAGCTGGAAGCATTGCCATTCGTCGAAGAAACGGAACTGCTGGATTACTACAATGCCTGGTCCTCCTTTACACCTTGAGCCACGTTTTTCGTGTTGCCCATTTTTTTGATCACACGTTTCGGCCAGTTACTTATCGGGAACCGAAATTGGTTTATAACAAATACATCTTAACACAAATGGAGTTAACATTTTACTTGAATTTCCCAGTAACCATCCTGGGAATACAAGGCATTCGAGGAATGATCAATGGATTGGTTAATTCTGACAAAAAGATTATTCGAGGAGCATCCTGGTATTTGGGAGGCCATATCATCACTTGCTTGGTGAATTTTGTTCATTATACGATAGAGCCGTTCTCGTTCTTTTCTCCCATTTGTCACTTTACTATCGCAAGTTCACCGATTGTTGCTACACTATTTGGCATTCTGGTGTGCTCCGGTTATCGAGGTATTAAGGAAACAAATGGGCCGGATTCAAAAGATTTGTTGTCTTCGGGAGATGACACGATTGGAAAACAGGATAAGGATGGAACACCTCGGCGAAGGTCGCGCGGCGTTGAAAATTAGGAGTTCTTTATCGGTGTTTTATTTTATTACTCAGATTTTACGACTACATCTTTCGATTTCGATTTTACTATGTAGATTCAAACTGTATCAAACTATTTGCTTATTACAAACACATATTTTTGTTAGCTCGCTCTTCCGTAGATCAATTTTGGAAGGCTACTTGAAATAAACCAAAGTCAATAAATTGGATTTATTCATTTTGTTCCTTTGCATTAACAAATTACATGTCATTTTGACTTGAAGTATTTTACGTTCAAGTTTTTATGTTGGATCTGTTTTCTGCAAATAAATATGAAATATTATGTTATAAATTGAAAACTTTTGATTAAATGTACAGCAAATCTGAATTGCACGTTTGAAATGTAGTCGTCATGTTTCGGAAAGGTGTTCTAGAAATAGCAATTTGTGTAATCTCTTGCCAGCAATTCCATAATCTGATTGGATCCTGCGTGTTGTGCATTAACCGGGCCGAACCTTAAAAGNTGATTGGATCCTGCGTGTTGTGCATTAACCGGGCCGAACCTTAAAAGTTCCAAGATTTGGGGAAAACAATACAAGCTAGGCCGCGCGGACCGGCATCCGCACTTCGCAGTCATAGCCTATAGCCTTGAGCAAGTTCCTTGTGTTTACGTGCCTGTGAGTGAGTCACAAAAAAGGTATATATCCTCTTTTAAGAGTTTCTTGTTTTCCTCAATCAATTAGGGAGACAATAGGTTATATAACATTGCCCCTTCTCTCCCCAAAAGCCAAAGTATTAACAATTATTGCGCTAAATGGTGAGTTTAATTTGATACTGCTATTTATGCTAAGCAGGCTTAAAAGTCAAACTTCAAACGGTTAAGTGTGCAGATTTGATTTGCTTATCAGCAACTCAATTGTGATTGATTTTGTGCTTCAAAAGTGTGCAAGGAGAGAACCTGATTCTTCCCTTCGTGGTCATTTTGGGAATATGGACGGTATGATGATAAGCAATCAGCAAATATTATCATTTGTATACAAATAAGATTTTATGATAGACTTCACAAATTGAATAGCTTATTAACAAAACTGATAGCGCTAATGCTGAATGCTCGCTTGATTGCCAACACACACATATTTTAGCATAGTCTATTAAACTATTCTAGTAAAGTAAAGAATTCTTTTGGCCTAACTTATGAGTGAAATATTTAGGCTGCTCTTTCAATCCATTTCATTGAACAGGCATTCGTATTACTTTTGACTGCAAAGATTTTGAACAATTGATATGTACTGACTACTTAGGTTAGTTGTGTATACATTAGATATACATTAAGTGTGTATGTAATTGCTGGTAGCATAAGATGCTGTAGTGGCTAAACCTACTAAGTGCAGGTCTAATTTAATACAATATTTAATTTAATCTCAAATTAATTTCTTGCAGTGATACGGAGTGTCCTTAGCAGAGACAAGTCCTACAAGGATGACGACATCCGTAGAGTCACAAATCTGGTATTTCAAGGCGGAAGTGTAAAAGGAATAGCTTATGTCGGAGCCATATCTGCCCTCAGAAAATGTTTTCAAGAAAGGGGTCTGGACTTCAACACAAGTATACAGAATGTTGCAGGGACTTCAGCGGGAGCTATCACAGCTTTAGTACTCGCCCTGGATTACTCTACTGATGAGTTACTTCATTACTTGGCTGCAACGGATTTCAAACAATGGATGGAAGACGATACCAGTCGTGTGTCACGGGAAGCAATTATTGATTTTGCAAAACAACATATGCCAAGGCAAGGTGCAACGGTTGCTGGTGCTCTAGTGGATATTAATACAAAATTTGGACTCTTTCCGGGACTCAAAGTATTGGATTGGCTGGAGGGCTTGGTTAAAGCGAAGACTGGGATTGACCATTGCACATTTGCTGAATTTCACGAAATCATTTTGAAGAATCGAGGTGGAGGGGATCCAACCAAGTCCAACTTCAAGGAATTAACAGTCGTCGGATTTAACCTTACCAGGGATGAAACAAAAGTATTTAATTACACTTTAACTCCAAACACAATCATATCGGATTCGGTCAGGATTTCCATGTCAATTCCGGTCGTGTTCCTTCCGCACAAGAATTATGTGAAGAAATTTGAAGATGACGGGAAGTATATCAGATGTGTTGAAAATGATGATCTGTGGGTTGATGGTGGACTCACATACAATTACCCGATACGGGTTTTTGACACCTTAGAGTTTAACAGATCAACTCTGGGCTTCTATTTGGTCAGTCCAGACGACCAATATTTATTCCAAACACACTCCGTACGGGAGAAGAATCGTGAAATTACAAATGGATTGGAATACGTGAAAGCTTTGTTTGAATCTTTGGTCAGCTCCCAACAAGCCTTGGCACATTTGAGAAGTGATGATCCAAAAAGAACCGTCTACATTCATCATGGAGATGTGAATGCTTTGAATTTTGCTTTAACTGCGGCTGAAAAACAAGAATTAGTGGATTGTGGTTGGGCTGCTGTTTGTGACAGATTTAAATTAATAGGTGTTAAATGTGATATTGTCATTCCTGATGAGTCTGAAAAATCTGAAACAAAATCTGAAAGCTGTACTGTCGTTTAAAATTCATATCATGTGCAATGCCCAAAAATGTTTTAATACTTTTTTAGTATACCTTTCCTTTCAATGATTTTAACTGTAGGGCTGGCGTTCATAATCATTAGTTTGTTGTAACTGTAGCTATTAAGAATTAGGTTGTAGTTTTACTCTGCAAAGTGTCCACTAAATAAATTAAGCGCATTGCTTGCTATATTATTAAATTACTGCTTTGTTAATTCACAAATTCTACTCTTGGCTTTCAGAAATACCCGGTATTAATTTTCAAAAGCTGGAATGAAAATTACATTTAGCTGACAAAGTGGTTAGATCCCTGATTCTGACTTGACAAAATGTGCGGAATAACGGCACAAATATAACACGCGAGGCTAGGAAATAACAATCACATCTCAAAGAGCACAACACTAATCATCAAATTCCGCCTCACACACAATCTCAGCTTTAACAAATCATTAGTTTTAGAATTGTTTTGAATGCTTTGGCGACATAGCGGCGACAATAACGTAAATAATGCTTTCCGGATGCATATTTTATTAAAAACAAAACATTCACAATATTTTTAGTGATGCTATACTATACTATAGTGATACTATAATGCTTTCCTCACATATTCGTCATGGCTCCAGCGATTCCGAAACCAAAAGCGCTTATTCTAAAATTCTAGGTCGAGCAATTCAAACGAAGGTAAAACATGCTTCGCTGTACCAAAATATGGCACAGGCCGACGTTCAGTCCATATTTTATGCAAGCACGGAAAAACCATTGAATATTTGGGATAAACAGGTGTGCTAATTTCTCTTGGTATGATTGTTAAGTAAATAACCTTTTAACTTACATAAATGTATTAGATCCGAAGAGGTCAAATCAAGAGAGTAGAAGAAAAAGATGGAGAAAAGTCATTACAGATCATTGGGTCACTATATACTACGTTTAGTACATTTATCATGGCCCCTTCTACATGTGTTAGTCTTGGTATACCTTTTCCGCATTTAGTTTTCATCATGAAGAGGCTGTATCGAGGTTGTGCGATTGATGTTCAGGTTAAAATTAAACACCGCAATTTTTAAATTGTACATGATTATTAGATTGCCACTGCCATTGCTAGGTATTAGACGACAAAAAAATCCGTCGGCGTTTTCGCTTTTACAATATGCAAAAAACAATTCAGAAGACAGTCCCTTTATGTTTAATACCACTAGTACTGACAGATGGATGGAATGAGGTACAAACTCAATCTTGCGGAATACACAAAAAAGCTTTACGGAACACAATACGTTGAGTGCATCCGCATCAAGATTTATCCAAATTGTCGTGTGAGACACGTAAGAATAAACTTCTTCTCTACTCTCCGTCTTTACTTTTAATCAATGCTTCAACATTTGGATATATTTCCCACCAGGTTTATTTCACAGCCTTTCCAATTATTTTTGAACGTGTTTTTTATATGATCAAAACAAAAACACGTTTTGTGAGGGATTGTGTGAAACCTCAAATCATCCAGAGTAAAATTACACATGAGCCTTACCCTAAAACAATGGGAGCACGAGAAGCCGCCATCAGAAAACTACTGCCTGCATTCGACCAATCAGCTCCTCAAGAAGTTGCAAATTCATTCAAAATAAATTTTACGGTAAAGATCAAGGGAGAGCCGCAGCCGGTGAAACAAAATCAAATCCATGACGAGACGGAGGAGAAAATTATTGAAAGACCAAAAGGGGAAATTACTGAATTGAGTATACAAACAGAAGAGCCGATACAAGCATATGTCGAGTTTCAGTCAACAGGTCAACATGAGCCTGAAGTGACAGAAGAAGAAGAGCCACCAAATAGGCAAAGAAGAAATAGAAAGAACCTCTGCGGTTGTTGTTGGTTGTGAACAGTAAATCAAAATATGATTCCAATTCGTAGTTTCTTTGAACTAAACTTGCAAATAAAACCGAACTTTGAATTCATGTAATTGACAACATGAACATGACGCTGCACGCTATTAGCAGAGATTGCGCTTGCTATTAAGTTGTTTCTCTTGGAAACCGACAGACCACGTGTAATTCAATAAATTGGACTAGTTCCAAATAAAAACACTCAAATTAATCTAATTCTGTGTAACCGCCTCCAGTCCTCCTGAAAACAAACAATCAATACCAAATGAGTCAAACAACTAGCAGTTAGTTAAAATCTTCAAACGCGCAAATAGATTTTATATTATAATCAACACCGCAAAAAATGCACCAAAGCCTAGACAATTCTACACACGACCAAGAGCGGACAAATTACACGGGCCCAGCACCCGGAGATTCGTTCGATGTGGAAGTACCAGACGCTCTTACATATTTTACAGGTTAATAAATGTTAATACTGCAGTACTTACGGGCACATACTGCAGTACTTACGGGCACATAGTGCAAATAAACGAATTTATAAGAATGCGATGTCCTGGAACGTCTATTTTTAGGTTCAACAATAAAATTAATCATCCTTGATATACTCCCATTGATCGTGGCTATATTCACCGTATTTATGTTTATGTTTGTATGCTACAATGGGCTAGGGATGTTGTGGAAATCCTTCTACATATTTCATTTTAGTCCATTCATTCGTAAGTCTGTATAATGGTTAGTAATCTGGAAGCCATAAATCTAACTTGGACTGGTTGCAATTAGGAAAGAAAATCAAGTTTTTCAAGCGAATCTTCAGAAATCGTGCCACCGACGCAAACAGTTCCAGTAGCTCTGAACCTGAACAGACGGAAACTCAACAAGAAGAAGGAAAATTGAAGGTGAAAGACCAGCCATCAAAGAAACTAAAAGATGCAAGTAAAAGAAGAACAGCCTCAGCTTCAGCTGCGTCATTAATGAGCAGTAAATCAAAAAAATCTCGTGATCGACAACGCTATTCACAAGTGCCTGAAGGAGTGGTTCAGAAAATTCTACATGCTGCTCATTTATCCAGAACACCATCTTGGAATAGCAATATGTCAAGGATATCCGCAGCCAGTAGTCATTCCAGTGACATGGATTGGCCTCATGGATTGGGTGAAAGCAGATCAATAACTTGGGCAATCCCAGAGTCAAAACCAAAAACTAAATCCAAGATCATTCCTATTCGATTTCGGGTTACAAATAAAATAATGCCGGACGAGTATAAACATTTAAGAAGGAGTTCCCCGGGTCCAGCACAGAAGGCATTTGCAGCCTCACCTGATGTTCAAGCCTACGATCATGAAAGGGATGTGTATCGAAGTCCAAGTAAATTGAGTCGTCAAATTGCTAAAATCAATCAGCGGAGAAAACTAAAGGAAATGCAGTTGGCACACAAAGGAATTGCCATTGCATCCTTGGGCAGACCTTCAATTCCCGCCAACGTTGACCACTTTTAATTTAATTTTTTTGTCAAGCCCAAATGCAAAACGTGTGAATATTTGTATTCCGTAAACGACAGTACCGAGATATGAGATACAAGAACAAAAATACAAACGAATGGCAATTCTGGAATTGCAACCAAACTACAATAGTTAGACAGATAATATTTTTAGTTAACTGCAAGTCTTTTCATTATTATTGTAAATTTTTTCCAATGTCTAATCTGCCGCAATGTTCTTCACCGCGTCATGTAATTGCCAGTAGTGACTATAGTGAATCGTTAAAGTAGAGACGCAAACGAAAAGGCATATTTGTACAACTAATGCAATTATTGCATTGTAGTAGCAGTTTGTCTATTTGCTGGCTACATAAACATTTGAGCCAAAACTTAGAAGCCAATAATTGAACATGACATACTTAATTGGCTGGGTGGGTGGGGTATAGATTAGAGTTATTAAATTTGTGGAGTGGATGATGAAAAGCAAACGAAGCTATATAAAGAGCATGTGATAATGAGAAAAACGGACACATAGACTTGGTGGTTTGGATTCTTCCTGATATTTATTTGGCTCAAATTTTGAAAGTACTAAATACACTCCATGTATTTGCACAGCCAATTTGTACATTTGTGATTAGTTTTGATTCCAACAATTCCAAACCAGGCAGGAAGGGTCAGTACAATGAGCTCAACAGATATCCCAGTAGTAGCGGATGTCAAATATTGGCAGAAAAGATGGGAAACCAGCCAAACCGGTTGGCACTTGCAGGACGTTAATCCGGAGTTAGAAAAAAACATCGAACGGCTGCTTACTCCGAATTCGGAGTCGAAGAATCCAAAGAAAGTATTTGTTCCACTATGTGGCAAGACACGAGACATAGCATATTTGCTAAGCAAAGGATTCCAAGTATTTGGATTGGAAGGAGTGAAACAACCTATAGAGGAATTGGACAAGGAAAATGGTTTTAATTTAAAATTCGATGAGTCCACCTTGATTTATCATACGGAGGATAATCAGCTCCAGATCTACTGTGGTGATTTGTTTGAGTGTCCAATTGAAAAGTGGGGACCGTTTGACTGCGTTTGGGACAGGGGGTCTTTCATCGCAGTGGATTATGTGGATCGTGAAAAATACAAGGAAATGATGCAGAGGTCTTTAAGAGTTTCTCAATCTGGATGTAAGATTTTGATCAAAAGAATTTTGTTCAATACTTTGATATCTAAACAATTTATGTATTTTAGATCACAATTTTGTCTACTTAATGGAGGCTCTCCGATACAACAGGGAAGCATATCCGGGACCACCGCGAACCGTGGATGAGGAAGACCTTCAAAAATATTTCCTGGACTGGACAGATGTGGAAGTACTTTCCACTGGACCAATGAAGAATCGTGCAATCGCGGAAGCGGTTGGGCCCGGAGCACCCTGTGCTACTTTTGTGTTTTTGTTCACACCGAAGAAGCTATGATTTTGGAAGAAATGATTAGAAGTTACCCGTGTTCTTTAAAAAGCTTGCAACAGGAGACATCATTGGCTTCAAATAAAACCATTGTCATGCTTATGTAACTTAAGAATTTGACAGTAATAAAGAATTTGTGTTTAAGTTTGCAAATTTGACATGAGATATATGCCGAAATAACTAGAATTAAGCTAGAAGGAGAATTTGCCAGGGAAGGTGTGAAAGACGGTGATACGAATTATATTTATTAGTGTCAACTGCGACTCCAGAAATGTTTGTACTTAGTTTATTACAGTTGAGGTTTGAGAACAATAACATGCAAATACTTTGCTATCTGTAATTAAAACTTAGCGATGCTACATGTTAATCCAAATTTCAAATTATAAGCGAGAAAAGTACGCAAACTGAACTCTTCGCCTTATCATGTCTGATAATCTAGTCATCATTCCAGCCAGCATTGGTGGTCGCATGGAAACTTGGAACACACTGGGTGGCACCGGCATATGCATTTGCAAAATGTAAGGGCTCCGCTCTCGCCTTTGTCTTAATGCTAAAAATAACAAAAAATGAACAGATCTCTTCACCGAATTTAACATTTTAATTAATGATATCCAATTTTCTTTCCGGTGCTTTCTTGATTTGGTTAGGGGAGATACCATAGGAGATATAAATAAAATATCACACTCGGCGGTCAATGAGTTAACTAAATTTGACATTAGTTCCACTGTGGAATAGGTTTAGGTTTGCTTGGTTAGGTTTAGTTAGCGTAGCGCAAATATATATTATGAAAGGAAACTCGTGGAACATCTTAATCAAATTTGTGTTTGAGCACCAGTCTAAATATTAATGAATTATTGTAGCGAGTTACTAACCATTTCTTGAAGAGCAAGTCCCAATTCCGTGAAAAATCAGCCAAACAAATCCAATGGATAATATCCAATGAAAGGAAGGCAGGTTAAGTTTTTTCATGATTTATTTTTTACAGAAGACAAAAATGAACAGATCAGAGCAAAGATCGAATAAAACTGAGAAACTTCAAATACAAATTCTAACGCACAGCCCCTTACTTATAAAAGCAATTCAGCAGTTGTGTAGAATTGGCTTGTCAATCAGATCACACGAAAACACGATTTAGAACGAAATGACGTTTCGTGGTGACCGTGAGATTCTGTTTTGATACCTCCACTCCAAACCGACGGAAGAGCAGCTCTAAACCTGATCGGAGATGGTTTTCAAATTTATAAAAGGAAAGTGTCCTACAGTGTTTGTGAGCATCATTCAAGTTTAAATGTGGTTAGCAACATGTACTGGCTTACATGCACGCATTATTAGAGGACGGGAGTTTACACGAGTCAGATTTAACGCCTTCAGTCTATTCCGATTGACCCGATTAATATCTAGTACGTAAAGAAATTAAAGGTGGAACTACCACGAGTTTAGTTTAATAATAACACCACATTAAGTCATGGCGGCATTTGGGCGTGACACACTTCTCCTTGTTGTCGCCGTCTTAAAAAGGTTCCAATGGAAGAAACTCTTACCGCCCGCCCAAGCAGAAACTTTATTTGTCTACGCGCTTTGGAAAAGTCATTGTCCGGTGTGTCAATTCACATCAAGTATGGTTTAACACGTGTTTAATCAGACCTCCCAACTTGAAGACAGTTCTCAGATCCGTTGTGCTGCCTATGTAAATTCAAGTTTAATGTTAATCGCGTTCACATTGAATGAAATGTGAAGTTGAAGAAGTTCCGTCAAAGGAGTTTGAATAGTCATTCCTCACAGCCCAGCCCAGCAATGGCAATAGAGTTGGGGATTAAGATTTCAAGTTGAAGAGTAAGCGGATATGAAGTTCTTTGTTACGCTATTTATTCAGAAAGACTATTGGTTACACACAGCGTATCTTAGAAAGTTCGTCCATAGTTCTTCGTCATACATTTTTATTGTCATTGTCAATCCAGTGCAAAGTGAAATGGAAAGCGAATTGTTCGGTTCACTTTCCATAAGGACTCGCAATTCCGGGAGGAGCTGGACGGGCAATTCCTCCAGGGGCGGGACGTGCTTGTCCCACTAAACCACTGCTGGGTGGTGATGGATATCCAAAGAAAATGGAATTCCTCCCGTATCCGGATTTTGATCCATGCACGGTGAGGAAATAACCTGAATTGGAAATAAAACGTTCACAAATTAAGCATAGAAGACTGTATTCCAAATGTCAGTACCAGATAGTCAATTGAAGAATTGGATGTGCTTAATTAATGAACTTACCAGTTGAGAAGATCAATGCACACAGTATAGCAGCAGTGCAGCTCCAAGAAATGAAGAATTTCATTGTGTGACACCAATTAACGCCGCCGTAATTATAATCGTTTTGTTGTTGGAGATATGAACGAGTGTATCAGATTTTTCTAAAGGGTTGAGATTTTATAGTATAGATGTATATTTTTTATGGATGTTTGGAAGGGAAATGACTATAGCTTGCCAATTTCTTTACAAATGAACGGGTCAAATTTGCGTAGCAGAACAAGAATTAGTGACCTTTGTTTCTGTTTCCGTGTTTGTGGAGCCACACCATTTTGTAATTTATTAGAATGCATACCTAGGGCAAATGAGGTAGCATTTCCTTTGTGAAGTCATTCTTTTAAACTCACTATCACAGTCAAATTAAAATTGCAAAGCGTCATTCATGAGTGAATTTTGACTTTTAACATGTTATGCGCTTGTGGATCCAATATTAATTATTTTTGAATTTATTCCCATATTCAATTGCAACACTCGCCGAGTCCAGAGTTATTGTTTAGCAAGAACAACCTGCGCTGCATGACAAAGGTGTCTGTGAAGGCACATTAATTTATTATTGTTCCAAATTTCAAATCTTTGACATGCTATAACCAAGAGCTTAAATCCTGTTCATCATCAACCGTAACTAAACAATGCGTGGAGTGAAGAGTGAGTTGACAAAATAAATTTCATTTTAACCTTTTCAATTCGGAATAATGTGACACATTTCAATTCTATGTAATTGAAGAGTTCTGTGCGTGTTATGCTCACGCTGCGCTGTAACTGCTGTAAACTACATGCACCTGCTGGCATGCGGAAAATGCAAATAATGCAACCACCATTTATGTAGCGGTTGAAGGAGATCAACTGGCTGGACTTTTGGGACTAGTAGTCCTAATTGCTATTATCCAAGTATATTATGCCTCCAAGTATATTATGCCTTCTGGCATCGTGAAGAGTTAATTTTATTAGTACTATATTGTTATTGTTTCACATTCACAGAACTAAAGCCAGAAACGTTTAAATTCAAATAAAAACAAATTTCTCTACAATTCAATCAGTCTTGAAAATATTTATATCTTGTAATATTATAATAATTACTTACACCGAAATGTATTAATTGTGTGCTAACTGTTCATTGTGTATTTAGGCTGTCTTTCACGAGATTACTTGATCACACGACGCGACGTCAGACTAAATCGTATGGGCAGTTACGTTTGTCGTTCAATCCGTTATTCTGAAAAAGAAATATACATATGTGAAAGACGGTAGACAGTCGTGCCAATCCTGTTCCAAGTTCCATAATTTATGAATCAATTATTAATTATTGTTTAAGCGTACTTCCATAGCCTCCTCCATAGGAGCCGCCGCCTCCACCTCCTTGATTTCCATAACCGCCACTTCCACCATACCCGCCGCCTTGATTACCATACCCGCCGCCTTGATTACCATACCCGTACCCGCCCTGATTTCCGTACCCACCCCCGCCGCCATACCCGCCCTTATTTCCACCCCCATATCCTCCACCTGCTCCTGGAAATCCGGCCTGATTTATGCCACCACCATAACCACCACCGCCGCCTGCTCCTGGAAATCCGGCCTGGTTAATTCCGCCTCCATAACCACCGCCAACCGGCCTTCCACCTCCACCACTGCTATATCCGCCACCATATTGTCTGGCGAATCTCACTCCTACATAAGTTCATAAGTAAGCATCATTTGTATGTTGTTAAAATGTTTAATTATTATGAGATATTAGTTTACCGTCAAAGTCGTCAGCTGTGCAGTATGCAAATATTCCAAGAAATGCAAATATCAAAGGCGTAAACGGCTTCATGATGGTAACTTATGTATGTAGTCTTTTGCGTAAAGGAGCAGAAAAGAAAAAACGATTGGTTTCCAAACGAGTGAGTGCCTGGCTCTTTTATAGAAGAAATTTGACTCGGTAGAAAAAAAATTCTATTGGGCTGGAACATGCAAGTCGAGTCGAGTCCTCCATCCAGCCATCCATTATTCCATTGAAGGTGCAAATAAATTTCAATTCGGTCAACAAAAAACTTTGCAAATGCAAACATGACGCAATTCTCAAGGAATTGTCCGTTTTTCTTTATTTCTTTGTGTGCAATTGTCCATACAACAAATTTTAAACCATCATCAGCTTGCCTTACCTTTTGGAAGAAGGTGTTATTTTTTCCAAAGAAATGAATCATGAAAGTCACGGTCATGGTCAAAAAATCAACAAACATTAGCCTTCACTTTCATTCAAAGATGCAGAATCCCAAATAAACCATAAATAATTAGTTGATCTCGCTGTGCTATCAATCCGTTCAAAAGATGTTGGCTTCAAAAATGTGCTCTCAATTACAGATTAGCACGGTTTGGATTTGTGTCCGAATTCCCTACATTTTAATTACTGCTACTACGCAGTGTAATTGTAAGGCATTCAAAACGCATTAAGTCAACACTAACACCTACGAAGAATTAAATGCGTATCTTTAAATTCTTCTCACCCTGCACGATTATCCCACGCCAGCCGGCCAACCGCATTACCTCAAGTTGTAATTGCATTGAAATGCTACACCACGGGCATTCATTCATGAGGATAAAAACGTGGACTTTGGCGGAGCATTCACGATCTCAGATGTCCTTGCACAGCACTTGCAAAATTTGCATGGTAATTGTTAATGGCTTTGCGTTTGTATTTTGTACTTAAAGAAGGATTCCGATACATAACGCCAATTGACACTACTCTCATGCGAAAAGGATGATTTTGCAGTTACAGAAATAATTGATTTCAAGGAATAGCCGATAGCATCATCTTATACACAAAACGCAATTCCCTGCAAAAAATCTAAAAAATCCCAGTTTTAAAGAATTACAATTTTGCACTACGTAAGCGGTATTTTTATTTCGCGAATGAATAAAGGCCTTGAAACTAGCAAAGTCAGTCTGCAATATGAGGATGCGACGGACGCGACGGGATGTTTAGTCAATTAAGATTTCCGGACCAGATACATATGCATTATTGCGGCGTGTGGTTGATGCAAAAGAAGGAAAACAAAACCGGAGAGGATGAGCGTTTCTTGGGAATGCTACACAACAGCAAATGGTTATTGTTTAAACGGATTTTCCACTTTAAACTGCAAAAATACTTTTCATATATTGCATCTTCATTTTAACCTTGAGCGTCAAATCCAAATCCCAGTGGATCCCGAATTACGTACTTGAATAAGCAGGACACAATTGGTGTAATGATAGAAAGTATTAAATAGAAATAGTATGATGATGAAGAATTTTTTCCTTATTAAAAGAAACTCTGCCTTCCCATAAAGGGTAGCCTAAAGATTGTTTAGTATTCACAGACTCGAAATAATTTCGCAATGGTGCTAAGTTTATTTAAATTCTCAAACCACGATCCCATGAGTCATACAATACTAACTACACTTCTACTAGTACTCGTTTTCTTAAATTTGCTGCTCATTTAACCTTCATACCAGTACAGTACCAGTAGTAGCATGTCATAAAATAATTTTAACTTTGCCAGAATCGCTTTGATGTTTACGTTTACTTGCACTACTTACTACTACTACTACTTGTACCCCGATGTCAGAGGACGGAAAAATCGCAGCGCTACAAATCTTTACGTACTGTCCCGTTTCCCGATGCGATGTAATGTAACCTGCAATAGTAGTACGACGATCCGAATTAAGAATTGAGCAGATTTGCGAATTGGTAATGTGTGGGTTGGACTTCCACCTAGTGATACTAAAAACGCTCTAACTTTCCGACGGCGCGGCGTGGTTCGTAGCACCTGGAATACGTAGCCCATACCCCAAGCCTATTGCCTACAGCCTAGCAAAGAGCGGATTGCAGTCTGGCTGTGAATATACGGAGTTCTGAGTGCCGGCGTGTTTGAGAGAAATCCAACTTAATTTAAAATTTTCAGTGCTTGTTCTCCTTGTGAGCTAAGGTCTTTACAGACGACTTGCACTTTACCTCATCAAACACCCACTAAAGATAAAATGGCTGGTTTAAATGAAAATGAATTGGCTTGCGTGTATGCGGCCCTCATCTTGACCGATGACGACGTCACCATTACCGTAAGTGCCTTTCTTTTGGTTTTAAGAGTCTTTAACTAAATTCATTGTGAGTATTTCAATTTACTTTATTCAGCCAAATGAGTTTTAAATCTTTGAGCAAAGACTAAGTCAATAAGAGGGCGCCGAAAGCTGATAAATATTTTGTGTACTTCAAAAGGGTGACAAGATTTCGACGATCCTGAAGGCAGCTGGAGTCGAAGTAGAGCCCTACTGGCCGGGTCTATTTGCCAAGGCCTTGGAAGGCGTCAAAGTCCGCGATTTAATTGCCAACGTGGGGTCTGGAGTAGGAGCAGCAGCCCCTGCCGCGGCGGCCGCCGCTCCAGCAGCAGCTGCTGGAAAAGCGGCAGAGAAGAAGGTGGAGAAAAAAGAAGAGTCCGAGGAAGAGGATGACGATATGGGCTTCGGTAAGTGGAAATCATATTTAAAATAATAAACTTACTGGTATACGCTTTGGATTTTATTATTTTAAACTATTTTTATGTAAAACTTTACTGCCAACGCCAACTGCTGAAACTTTCAAACAAGAATATAACCGATTCATTTGCAACGCGTTCTTAGACTCATATGAAATATTATTTTGGTCTTTCTTTTAAAAATGTGTACAGGGTGGCTAATATGTATTGCCCCCCTACTTGGTGCTGGAACCACAAGTTGCACAGATGTGTGTGATACGGCGTTAGAAAGCTTAGCTCAATGTGGATCTCTGATAAAAATTTCAGACGCTTCCGACTGCGCGCTTGCGCGAGGCGCTTAATTGAATATAAAAAATTTAAAAATATCAGTTTTTCCCTCATTTCCTGATGTGTCCTGGCGCGAGAAGGAAAAAAACTCAACTCAAGATAGAATTCTGTGTTGACATTCATCGATTTCATTTTCCAAAATTGTGAATTTAAAAATCCGTGATTTTCTTGTTTTTCACACCATTTTTAAAATGACAAGTTTCATCGGTGACACCGAGATTTGCAAGCGATTCGGTGAGATCGATGAGATTTGCCATTTATAATTTTTTTTTGCAATACAAAAATAAACCGAATTTTGAAACGGACAAATTTGGGAAACGAAATCAAGCAGATTGTCAACACATAGTTCAACCTTGAGTTGAGTTTTGTCTTTCTTCTCGCGCCAGGACAAATCAGAAAACGAGGAAAAAATTGATATTTTTCAGTTTTTTATATTTAATTAAGCGCCTCGCGCAAGCGAGCTGTCGGAATTGTCTGAAATATCAGACAATTCCGATTTATCAGAGATCCACATTGAGCTAAGCTTTCCAACGCCGTATCACACACATCTGTGCGACTTGTGGTTCCAGCCCCAGGTAGGGGGGCAATACATATTAGCCGCCCTTAGAAGGCTGTAATCTATTATGAAATTTTATGATTTTTTCAATAACATGCTTTAAAAAAATTACGACAGTTTAACAACAACAGCCCTTTCCCCGGCACAGCAGCCAGAATATTTTGATTTCTTGTTATACTTATGCATTTGCTCTCCGGGTAAATCCTTTGATTTTGTAATCTAATACCAAAAACCCTTTCTATTTTCAGGTCTTTTCGACTAAACCTCTTCCATTGACATCTTCTACTCATGTCCATCGAGTGAGTATAGAATATGTTTTTGATTATTGTTACTCTTTGATGAAACATGAATTTTGAATAAACAAGAACTTAAAACCAATATTTTGGCGGAAAGTGTAATTCATTTATCATAAAAGTCTTCGTTTACAAAGTCTTCACGGAATAGCGGTTCATTAATCAAATTTTATTTTACATAAGTCCGCGATTTAATTTTTTTATTCTTGAAATATTTAATCGATTGATCGTCGTTTCGGCGGCGCAGCGCCACGTCATCATTATTGTTTGGGTTCGGTTGTAGATTGGGCTGATTGGCTCAGACGCACTCGAGTCGCTCCGCGCGAATAGCGGCGCGGCTATAAAGGCGGCGGACTGGCGAATTGGAAGTCAGTCAGGATTTGCACGGCAAGGGTGGAGCACGTATTTGCAGCAGGAGAGGACAGTCAATCGATCTTCGACCGCCCAGCTCTGAGTTAATTAAGTGAACAGAGATTGGATTCTGCGAAAAAATGCCAAAATCAGGTTTGTCCAAATCAATGGTGTTGGAACCTCGGAGGCACCCTACGAGAAGTCGCGGTGAGCCGCAACCGCACATCGAACTGAATTACACACGAGGTTTGGGCTATCGACGCAAAAGTGAGACTATTTTTATTTGTTAATTAGAATAGTTAGTGATCAGTCTAATTGAAATTGAATTTCCACCCATTGGTTAATTTACCGCAATTAATTTGTTAATATTTTTGGAAAGGTGTTGAAACAAAGGATAAAAATAAGTTCAGTGAACAAGCAGG
The DNA here is from genome assembly GCA_036851895.1 of Orthonychiurus folsomi. Lineage (NCBI taxonomy): Eukaryota > Metazoa > Arthropoda > Collembola > Poduromorpha > Onychiuridae > Orthonychiurus > Orthonychiurus folsomi. The sequence goes on from JAAXYW010001202.1 coordinate 21,512, forward strand.
GCCCAGTACCCGTACTCGGCAAGGATTTGCAGGGTTTGGCAAGCGCGGGGAAGACGCGTCAGACTCTGAACTCGAAATTTCAGCAATCGAGCCATGCCCCTGCCCAATTCTTAGAACTGTCAATAGTAAGTTTTAAGTTAACAATTATGCATATCTACCGAATCTACTTCTACGATACTAATGTTTTTTGTGACTTTCTAGAAGGGCTGACAACATCAATTGCCGACAAGACCGTCATGTATGATACTGGTAGCGAATATGAAACAGAAAATGAAGATCAAAATGAGAAAGAGCAGCTGGATTGTAAGTACTTAATAAATAACACTAGTTCCAATTTTTATTCTATAGGCGATGAATCAGCATTGAATATTAATGTAATATTATATTTTTAGCAACTCGTTCTGTCAAGCTGGTTCACGTTGATCCCAAAACAAACAAGATATACAAACACCCGCGGCGGCGTTGTTCACACTGTCCAAAAGTTTTGTCTGTTGGATTTTACAAAATTCATAAGAAGAATCATTTAAACCAACGGACACCTCCGAAAGATTGCACTTTGTGCGACAAAACATTCAAGACTAAAGCCAGTCTGAAGGCTCATATCGAAAATATTCACGAAGGATATCGCCCCCACAGCTGCGAGTACTGTGGAAAATCGTACTATCACCGAGCATCTAAAGTGATGCATGAGAGTTCAATACATGAGCTAGTACGATACGTTTGTCGTTCTTGTGAAAACCAATACAGCCATGTCTCATCATTGGCGAAACATGAGAGGAGTGTTCATAATGACGGTGAGAAAACTCGACTCAACACTACACGGAAATTGAACACAGAGCAATCTCTTGTGAAGCAGCAGAAGAAACATGAACTAACAAAAACTATTCAGAAGAAATGCGATGTAGTGAGGAACAATCCGAATAAAGACAAACTAGCAAAGAACAATCAGAAGAAAGATGTACCTGCTAAGAAGAACCAGAAGGTAGCCACTTTAACGGCAAAGAACAATCAAAAGAAAGACGAGCCAACTCAGAAGAATAAGAAGGAAGGGGCATTGGCGAAGAACAATCAAAGGAAAAACGATCGAACAAAGAAGGACCAGAATAGGCGTGATTTATCCAGCGATTCAGGAAAGCATATGGATTATGTTTTCGAAGCAACTGACAAATCTCACAATACCGCTGGACATAGTGAACCTAACACCTCCCCAAGGGAATTGGCCACGCAATCAGGCCTTGAGAAGAACCAAACAAAACGTAAACCTACTACTAGAAATAATCAAAAGAAAGGCGATCCAGCTGTGAACAATCAGAAAACAACAGGCGTACAAGCGAAGAAAAATCAGAAAGTAGACGATCAAACAAAGAGAAATGAGATGGAAGGCGACCTTGCGAAGAAGAGGCATGAACTGACGAGCGACTCAGCAAGCCATACAGATAATGTGATTGGCGAAACTTTAGTCAAGACTGGTCAGTCTGACAATGCGGACCGAGACAATGACAAAGGTGGTCGTGGTATAGAGAATGCAAATACAACAATTTCAAAACAGACGAATAGGGACATTGAAAGCATGCCGCAACATGGAGAAGGCAACACTGAACCTCTCAATTGGAGATCACATTTACCTGAGCAGAATCAACCCAGTATCTGTATCAACCACGCTTCATGGATTCCAACACATCCCAGGGGCATACTTAGGAAGCCTGATCAGAGCCGGAATAATTCCTACACTGATGTTCCTATCACGGTTCTGAACAAGACCACCCAAAAACTACCTGGTAATGCACAGTCGAAGATCCCGGTGATGAACCAAACCCTACCACTTCCGGTAGTACTTTACCAACGGCAAGATGCACGGAAGAATCAAGAGCGAAATTGTGGAATATTTAAAGGCAAAGGAGTCGCTCAGCCAGAAAAGCGTGGGCACTATAAATATACTCAACAACCTAGCCGGCCTTCTGCATCAGGATATTACAGGCCAGAGCAAAGTACCAATAAGTCGCAAAATCCTGTGAAAAATGGAAATTCGATCTTTCGCCCATTCGTCGTCTCAAGAAATCCAACACCAAATTCTAGATTAGGAACGGATATCCGCCGGCGTTCATCTATTGAAACGGCACCCAGATTTTGCTGCTCTCAATGCCCACAGCTTTTCCAAACCTATGCAGATTTGAAGGTTCATGAGCACACTTGTCTTCCGAAGAACAGGAAGATGTACAGCTACAGGTATAACCGTGAGAATATCAGTGCAGGAGAGCTTCATCGAAGCATAAACTACCGCAGTCCAGCAAGCGATGATGGAGTTGAATGCAGATACTGTGGAGCATTCTTTTTAGAATGTGCAGCATT
>JAAXYW010001203.1:0-23854 GCA_036851895.1 Orthonychiurus folsomi
GGTATAACCCTTTTAGCTAATAAATTGAATTGAATTTTAGTGACATAAGCGTCCTTTAAATTTCAGGATTTCGACATGGCCGGAGTCCACGACCTCATGGTCCCCGATGCGGAGTGCGTCAAAATAATGTCCGAAATCCTCAATGCATTTGATTTGGGGAAATACGTCATCAAAGTCAATCATCGTAAAATTCTGGACGGGATATTTGAGATTTGCGGTGTTCCGCCCGAGCAATATCGGACAATTTCCTCATCCGTGGACAAATTGGACAAAACAGAATGGAAGGACGTCCGGAAGGAAATGGTGGATGTCAAAGGACTGGATCCTGCGATCGCAGACAAAATCGGACAACTGATAAATGTTGACGGGTCCTTGACGGAGGTATTGGAAAAACTGCAATCCAACGAAGCATTCATGGCAAATCCAAACACAAAATTTGGCATTGAAAATATGCAGCTACTCACTAAGTACTGCTTACTTATGGGGCTTGACGAGTCCATTCTTAGCTTTGACCTCCGATTGGCCCGTGGTTTAGACTACTACACTGGGGTCATATTTGAGGCAGTTGTAACAGGTACAGTACATATGGATTATAATGTTATCCATGAATTAAAAGCTTATCGTAATATCAATCTAATTCATTGCATTATAGAGAATTCTACCACAAATGACTCCTCCGACCCAATTTCCGTTGGAAGCATCGCGGGTGGCGGAAGATACGACGACCTCGTCGGAATGTTTGACCCCAGAGGTGACCAAATCCCATGTGTTGGATTCTCGATTGGAGTTGAGAGGATTTTTGCAATCTTGGAACAAAAGGGAATCAGAGGTCGGAAATTCCGTACATCGGAAACTCAAGTATTTGTTGCGACTGCTCAGAGTGGACTCCTTCAAGAAAGGATGAAGTTGTTGAATACGATTTGGGCCAATAACATCAAAGCCGAATTTTTTTACAAGGCTAATCCGAAGTTACTGCAGCAGATAAAATATTGCGAAACAAATGAAATCCCATGGATGGTACTGATTGGGGAATCCGAGTTGAAGGATGGAGTTGTCAAGTTGAGAAATGTTTTGACTCGTGAGGAACGGAATGTTCAGCGGGACTGTCTTATTGACGAACTTAAGATTGTATTAGCATCTTAAATTGTTGCTTAATTTCAGACTACTGAGAATTTTGGTAAGACAGCTATCTTCGTTTTGTTAAAAAGTCGGCATTAATTGTTGAATAAATCTAGAAGAGGTTAAACACTGGACTTGGATTTACGATGCAGAGCATTTTGATTGGTTTTACATCTTTATTACTAAAGTAGCACTAAATTAATTTCTCCTCTATAATTAACGCGGGTAAGTGTGTCCGTGCCCGTATTCAAATGATTAACATTTGACATTGAATCTAAGGTGCGCTAAAAATTTCCTCTTATCTGCAAATTACTCAAATCCCTGTGTAAGTATTTAACTACTATATAAATTACCAATAGCTGCAAATCCGGATTGGACAAGTGTTTCGTTATGCCTATCAAAACTCAAGTGCTGCTGCTCGCAAAGCAGCGGTGTCAAGTTTTGCGTAATCGCAATGCAGAGCTTTTGTTGCATTTCTACTAACAATAAGGCAAGTTCACCTGTCCTTGGCTTCCTTGATATGTGATATTAATGGCAGGTTAAACCTTAACAAATATTCCGAGGATAAATCACCCTTGACTATAGAACTTCATTAAAATTGTAGCAAGCTTTTTGTCCTTTCCTACCACTCTACCAGGGCTGGGCAAAATCATTGAAAATTGGGGTACAAAATCAAAATCTAAAATCATCCAAAATTAGTGCTTAAAATCAAAATCAGCTAGTCCGCCCAAAATCAAAAATCCAAAATTATTGATTTAAAATCATTTCTCAAAATCATAAATCATTTTTAATTAACATCTTGTTAACCGCCAGAAATTTAATATTTAATGTATAATTCTTGGCAAAACTATTCTAAAAGTTGCTGAGAAATTCCACAGTAAGACAGGACTATATACTACAATACCATAACCATATCTACGAATCCGCAGAAGTGCAATAATTGAGTACCGTAAATTACCAATTAGAAGCCCCGGGCTTCTATTTAAAATCGATTTCTCCAGGGGGGCTTGTATTAGGACAGGGGCTTCTATTAGGGGGAGGCTTATAATAAATAATAATTTCAATCTAAATGTAGTGTGTGCTGTGTGGAATACTGGGTTTTATTTAGTATAAAGCAACTTAAGTTCACTTAAAATAATAAACGAAAGCTAAATCGAGTTATCGGAGTCAGACATATTAGGGAGTCCGTTTTCGTCGAATTAGAATTATTGAGCGAGTGAGACACAGAAACATAGGGGCTTTTATTTGGGAAGGAGCTTCTATTAGGGGGAAGCTTATATTCACAGAATCCACGCACAGATGGGGCTTCTATTAGGGATGAGGCTTCTATTAGGGGGAGGCGTTTAATAGGTAATTTACTGTACATCTGATTTGCATTCACCAACGTTAGCTTTTCAAACAAACGAACGACGTGGGATAAATGTTGAATAATAAATAGCGTCGCTCGCAATAATACGCATCGTATTCTAATCGCATTCTTCGAAAATGATTTTAAATAATGATTTTGAAAAAAAGGATTTAAAATCACTTTTTTTGGGATTAATGGTAAAATCAGAAATCAAAATCGTTTTTTGCTCTAGCTCCAAAATCAAAACCATAAATCATTTTGGATGATTTAAATCGTGATTTAAAATCATTTGATTTAAAATCAAAAACAATTTTGCCCAGCCCTGGATTTTATCTAAAATCTGAAGTAGAACTAATGTTGAACTTTGCACCCGTCATTGTGGTCGTCTTTTTTTCAAGATTGTTTCTTTCTATCGCGGGATTTTGTTCCTTGGCTCCATCTCAACTCAATCTTCATGTCCTCATCGTAAAGAAGTAAAATAAATTCTTGTTAGCTAACTCGTGTAAAATTCCGGAACTTCTCCGGCGTCTATTTCCCATTTGGATAATTTCAGCGAGTTCCTCAGCCAATCACATGGCCAACATTTTCAGACCAGGTAATCCGATGACCTTTCAGTTTCACGCTGTCCTGCTAAATTCAATAAACCATTTTTATGATTTTTATCTTACACGTTTCAGTTAAATGTGATTTAAGTAGATTAAGTGATTTTCACCGTTTCTTTTATTGCCCTAGTTGCCTTGGTAAACCACTTTAATCGGACGTAGGAGTACTTTGCTTAATCACCTTTACTGGTGAATTGGTATTTTGTGTCCTGGTTATAGTTATTACACAGTACAAAATTACGAATAGAAGTATTACCCTCTATTACCTGCTTCACTAGGCTCAATGATTACTGTAACTTATGTAGTTATTCATATCCTGGCACTGATATTATATATGAAACATATATTTTAACACTTCGACAAAATGCATGAAACTAATACATTTATGATGGAAACAATAGAATTTAACCAAAACTAGAAATTAAGAAGTAAAATTGTGCTATACTGTGTCAAATGGCAACCTCTAATGAGAGGCAATGATCTGATTGAATAAAGACAAGATTGTTCCCCCCTAGGCCTGCAGCACAGAGTTTACTCAGTTCGACAGATTTAATTGACGTGGCCTATTGGCCGAATCAAGTTTTAAGGAATAAAAAGTGAGTTACCATCAGGATTTTTCGGGAAATCAGAGGAGTTAAAAGGAAGAATAAGGCACTGATATTCACATACCGTAAATGACCGCTTAGAAGCCCCGCCCCTAATAGAAGCCCAGTCTGTGTTTGGATTCTGGGAATAGAAGCTCCTGCCCTAATAGAAGCCCCGTCCAAAATGCTACTATGCCCCATTCGCTCATTTCCATTCCGCGGATATTTGACGGGCCCCCTGAATACACGTCTGACTCCAAGGACAAAAGTTCGCTTTCATGTACTATTTTAAAGTGAATTTGAGTTGTTTTAACTAAAGAAACCCCAGTATTTCACACAGCACACACTGCTTGGTTTGAAATTATTTATTTGAAGCCCCGCCTCGAGGTGTCATTTACGGTAATTCGGTAAGTGGGAAGCATTTAGTAGAAATTCCAATTTGTTAATAATTCTTGTCAAAATAGATGATGGTCTTGTGACTCCGAATGCTATATAGGCCATAACATGTTTAAAACTTTTCAATAATTTCAATTTAATTGTGGTTCTGATTCGCGTTAGGTCTATTTTATTTTCAAACATGTGTTGGGGCAACCTTAGAAATAATACAACACTGCTACTGGAAAAACATTAGCTTTTTAATCAAATTTGTTTCAATTGTTTCCTTCAAATTAGTATACTGGTTTAGTGTGAGTGTCTTGTCTATTTTCCTATTTCCTCTTCGGACTCGTGCTCCACGCAACAGATTTTCCCAGCCGGGCACTTCTGTCGACCCTGACCGTCGAATCCAGATGGGCATGTTTTGTGGCATGTCCCTGTACCCTCGCATTGTGAAGCTCGAACTAATAATTTCAGCAAGTAATCAAAAATTACTTCTACTACTGCACATTAATTTACTTTGTAATTTTTTTGAATTACCAGCAGCAGCAGATTCACCTTCTGAGATAAATGTAGTCAAAACCACAAGACAAACACAAACAACAAAAAATGTGGATTTCATTTTGCCTTTTACTTTAATGCACTAGTGAAATGAATTATAATTGTAATCAGGAAATGACTACCTTGGACTTACTTAATTCTTCTTATATAGGCAATGTCAAGTTGATTTGCATATGTTGTTAGTACGTCATAATGGTTTTGCTATTAACTCACCATTAGAGGTATTTCCAACAGTCCAGGGTCAATGGTAAGATTTTGCATAACCTGCAAAGTAAGCATTTTGTTTTGATGCGCAAGTTAGCGATTCTACGGTCAGCTAGTGATACGCAATGACAATGGGTGAAACTTGTTCCGCAGGTTAGCCAATTCATATTTGTAAGGCAAAAGCTTGTTTCGTCTTTCATTTTATTGACCAAAATAAAATGCTTGCATTTTAAGTAGTATTCTTTTAATATGGTACTGACGTAATAGGTGGTACTCTTCACCATGAACCACGTATTAAAGTGGAATGTTTGTGTGTGCCTGTCTGTCTTTTATCTCCTCCGAAACCACTGAACCGATTGCGGAGTTTGAAAGCTGTTCAGTGTATCAAACTGTATCAAACCCTACAAGTAATTTATACACCTTGATCAGATCAGAATAGACCGACAAAAACTCAACTCTCCTTTCGTTCACGAATTCCTGGAGAAAAGGACATCTCTACTACACAGAATTACTCGTCAGTGTCGTCAGTGATCATTCACATACTTTCCTATTCCATGGTTTGTCAAATTGCATTAGTATTTCTCATTCAACATAATACAATTAGAAATATCAAAGTTAAATTTAATATGAATTTAATATATAAACATCAATAAAAAATTGTGAGATTAACCAAGTGGATTTAATTGTTTGCATACGTAGTTTACTTGCTAAGAATTGGAATCATTTATTACAGATGTATATACTTGAAAATATTCATCAAAGTAAATAGATGGGACCAGCTCTTTCATGCCAGCTCTGTCGATTTTTCTTTCGTTATTAGGTCTGCAGCAGAATGGCTGCAGACATTTCCGGTTCCTCCAACAATGATTGGTTCAAATCAACCTCAGGAAAGATGGTTTCATCATCACTTGCCAACACATTGTTCATTTGCATAGTGTTCTGACCCCTGTAGTTCGTCACGCCTGGCGACATATTGAGAAAATTTAAGCTTTGGTTTGCATGGTTGTAGAGTGATGTGTTGCGGAGACTCGTCCCAGTATCATTTGCCCAGTAAAAATGCGGCGCGCGTAAAATTGCGAAAAATGCGTAATATCGATTCATTACGCAGTGCGAGAAATGCGAAAAATAGAAAATTGTCATTTGGGGCTATGTGGAACAGGGAAAGATATCCTTGCCTTTCCATAATAATCCTATTAATCTCATCTAATCTCACGTTCCAATTTCAAGTTCAAATTTGAATTGGATTTTAACTCAATAATCTTCAAATAAATCAGAACCAGAACAGAAGTTGTGAAGATTTTCTAAGGCAGTGAGGAAGGACTGAAAATAAAATGTAATAGGTTCATATCAAATAATAAATCCAGAGAACTGGAAATGACGAAAGAAAACATTGCATGGCATAGCGCAGAAACACACGTGGGATACACGCTTTTCGCATTTTTCGCACTTTTGCCATTTTTCACGCGTAAATTGCGTAAATTGCGAAAAATGTGAAAAAAAGATGAATAGCGAATCCTGCCAGTAACTTTCTGGATCCTTCCCTATGTACAAAATGGTCCACTTCCCTCCATCTTCTGTCTCATTGATCAGGCTACCCACTTTAAGACTAGTAAATGTTGTGCTGGAGTTGTCATTTCCGTCTGTCATGATGACACAAAGCACGCGGACAATTATATGTTCTTTTTCACCAGATATACCCCTGCCGCAATTCCATCGAATAAGGAAGTCCACAATCTCTATATGAAATCTGAATAACCTAACCAAAACCAAAACCCTACTGCCCACTCCCAAGTCCCAAATGACACATGTCGGGATGTTGATGAGACATCCACATAACGGCACGACAGTTTATTACATAACTTTGCCAAATGCAGTACATTTGTATTTTGCTACACGTAACGTAATGGCACATGATTACATAACTTTGCCAATGCAGTACATTTGTATTTTGCTACACGTAACGTAATGCCACATGATTACATAACTTTGCCAATGCAGTACATTTGTATTTTGCTACACGTAACGTAATGCCACATGGTCAAAACATCATGCGTGTTTGGAGCTGCTATGTACAAGTAGAACTTCGCATCGCAGATTGGAGTACATTTGGATTGGAAATAAACTGAGCGAAATACAAAAACTCTTTATCACTCCCGGTCCCGGTCTCCCCGTTCAGTCCAGAAAGGATTTTTGTGTACAATTAAAGCAAGTTTTACTTTTTGGAAAGCCCATTCGTGTACATAACCAAATTCATTCAATAGTCAATTAGTCCTTTTTTGGCGTTGACGTTGGCGTTATTGTATTGTAATATCATCATGAATTCAACCCAGGCTCTTTACTGCAATAATACAACATAATAGTAAGTGTCGAATCGTGCTAAAATCCGGTACTGCAAGTTTTCAGTTTTATATAATTAATTAGCTAATTCAAATTTCTTTCTTGACCTCATCTTGATACATTTAAATTTTACTGTAAATACAAAGTCAACCTTACGTACTTTTCAATAATACACCTCTGGCAGAAACCAGTGTGTAATAAGCTTTATAGCTATACAGTATAGCTAGTATTATATTATATACGTATAAATATCCTAATAATTCTAATTCTGACCTGTTATCCATAGACTCTTTCACACAGCACACTGAAATATTACGAACTACTCAAACAAAAACGTTCAACAAATACAAAATGAATGACCAACCGTCGTCGTCAGTGCACCAAACTGCACAAATTGGTTTTTCCAACCCCGACAATTATGAAAAAGCCCGACCTTCTTATCAAGCAGATTGTGTTGACTTCATAATTTCACTACTAGGAAAAAGCGGAAGCTCTGGTCCCTTTACAGTGGTCGACCTGGCAGCTGGAACCGGTAAATTGACCCGATGCCTCATTCCACATTTCCCATCGCCATCCAAATTGATTGCAATTGATCCTGTGGCTGGAATGAGGGAAATGTTTTCAAAAGTGCTACCCGGAGTTGAGATCCGGGATGGATCCGGGGACTCCATGCCTTCAATTCCGGACGGATCAGTAGACGCGCTGCTGATTGGCCAAGCATTCCATTGGTTTGCCAATGAGTCAAGTTTGAAGGAATTCCATCGGATTTTAAAACCCGGGGCTCTCGTGGCCATGATTTGGAACATGGAGGACAGAGACAATGTAGAATGGGTGCATAATATTAGAAAAGAATATGAAAAGTACGACTTGGTGTGCCCACAATATCGACATAATAAATGGAGGATCCCTTGGGAAGGAGGTTGGGCCCTTGAACATTTTACTCTCTTGGAATCTCGTGAGTGGAAGTGGGGGATGTTGGTGGCGAAGGAAGCCATTTGGGAACGAGTCGCGTCAAAAAGTTACATTGCATCCTTGGATCCAGAGGAATCAAATAAATTGAAGGAAAGGATTGAGAAAATCATACAAGAACTTCCGGAGAAGGATATACCTTACCCACATGCAAGCGAGGTAGCTTGGGCGTTCAAGAAGTGAGGATGGACTCCACAATGAAAAAGTGTATTAAAAGTGATATATAAGTTTAAATTTCATTTTGTCAATATTGTGGGCAGGATGAGCCCTTCCTGTTCATTGTGATCTAACAGTTAAGAATGGACGTCCAAAGGGCACTGCCAGCGTATTTCTGCAAATATAATATGCAACATTACAATTATTACTAAACTTATTTTTATCGAGTGAGCTTTGCGCCAATTACATCAAGAACCTCAGCCGCGCGGCCGGCCGTACTTAAATATCCCGACTTGCAACATAGATAGATAGATAGATAAATTCTTTATTAGGTCAAATTCATCAGTTAAAAAACTGCTGTCAACGAACGGACCATTAAATAGATGATTGATGATATTCTCCTAATTTTACCTCACTGTTAAACTTGAGAAAGGTAACGGAGGCTTCGTCATGTTTAACTTCTGACTTTCGATACAGTTGTTGAATCCAGCAATAACGTCTTTTGCTCCTGCTCAGCCATACTCCCCGACTCATCCAAAAGTATCAGTAAAAGAGTCCTCATATTTCGCCTGCAGAATTGCGTCAAAATATCACTGAACTGGAACTGATTTGTATTTAAAGAAAATACCCGGTTGCAATTTACTTCAGCTACTTATTTTAGTTTTTTGAACATGTGTCCATGCAAATTGCAAATTGGTTTGTAAGTTGCGAGGTACCTTAAAATACAACTGGTAACGCAAGACAGAGAAGTCACTGGTCACTTGATTCGGCCTGCGAAATACATTAATTTTATTGTGTCTGGTTTTGCTCACCCACAATTCAATCTGCAATTGCAATCCAACCAGTAACGCATGGAAAAGTACTGGTGAAGTCCATTGGTCTTGTATGCAATCAGATCAAAAACGTACTTTTGATTGTTTTCGCTTTATGGCAGCTATGGTGTGTGAAGGATGAAACATTAAAAGACTCGCAAATTATCTTTCTAGGCGGCCGCGGCCCCATAACATACAGAATTAAGTGGGGCAACGCAAAACCCATATCCAAAACACAGGTATTCCACGGCTCGCCGGTGGTGCGGTGCGATGGGCGGCATTAAGGTTGCGGTTGAAAGAACGTGGAAGAACAAAAATCTTACACTTTCTTTTGTATTTGAACTCACAAAGTAATCATTATTTTACTACACTACTACTGGTTAGCTGATTCTACTACTTCCAACAATTGCCTGTTTACACAATATGTCCGCGGATAATCGTAAGCAATATAACTTAAATTATCTATTAACATTCTATTTGACCTCTGTGCACTGTACAGCGGTTAGAGTCGTCGTCCATCATAACTCCTTGAGTCGAATTCGAATTGAAAGATTTACAACTACTAGCAACTAGCCCTATGGATGTTTTCATGTAATGCTTAACAAGTCTATTATAAACACCCGTAATTAATTATAGTTGCAGCTGGGGAAACTGATAAATATGGTTACGAGATGACGAACGACGTCTTGGTATTTGCCAAGAGGTGGAAGAAGAACAAGGGGAATTTCCGAAGATTTGTGGTTGAATACAACGAAAAGAAAATTCAGCTGGAGCCGGAGGAGAAGGAGGCATTGGAGAAGTTGCACACGTTTTGGAAATCTGCTAATATGAGCACTGGTGTTGACGAATTCTTCAAATGCAAGGATCTCCATGCTGTTTTGAATAGAACACTTAATGGCAACAAGACTTGGGAACAGTACATCATGTACTTCATGCAATGGAGGGTGGATGCCATGCGATTCTCTCATCAGTCATTTATGCAGCAAGGTGGATCAATGGAATAATTTAGTTCACATTTGACCTGTTCAGATCTGATCTACGCATTGATCATTTTTTTATTAAAGTGTGGTGCCTGTAAAGCAGCTTTCGACGAGCAGAATAAACGTTACCACTTTCCCATGTTGTAACATAATATGAGCAGTGCCTTGGTTTATTTACTTCGAGAATTGAATAAGCATGAGCTGTAAGCCGTAATGTATTGAATGGGATTGAGATCTTATGCATTAAGCACTACACTTAAATTTGTAGCAAATGTAGTCTAAATTAATATGAATTCAGTCACAACCCACAGTTCAGTTAACTATATATCCGGTAATACACGGTAGGTCATTTGAAAGATTCTAATTAGGAATTGCCGGAACTTTCGGTACATCCCTAATTCTAATTTAATATTCGGCCTACAGCAGTAGTAGTGAGAGCATACCGGTATGCATAGAACCAGTGAGAGCCCGGGACTAACCCCCGCTACAACTTTGCACTCCGCTCTGCCGCGAATCAAACACTTTGCCGGACGACCCGGAGCGGAGCAGAAAAAGACAAAAGTAAAATACACGTAAAAAAATCAAAATTAAGATTGACTTTTGATTAACAACCGCCCTATCGCATATGCCGACAAATAGGAAAACTTTCAGAGGAGCAGCCGCAGCCGGTGAATGTCCGATGCGAGGAAACTAGTGTGCTCGGAGGTGAGTTTCATTTTATTAGTGCAAATTACACGAATAACACGATGATGAAAGTGGAAACCGGGGAAAAATATCTGATTGGTTTTTTTTAAATTGTTAACAATTTCTTATGTCAATTTTTCCCATTGCAGGCCACCCTCAACTCCGCTCTGACCGCCCTCCTCGACACTTTAATCTCAGAAGAGTCCGGCGCCGTCACCGTGGGCATGGGGCGTCTCCTCCGCGGCGGGCAGCTGGACTCTGTCAATCAGTGCATAGCGGAAGAGCACAAAATCATCCTCCGCCCCGGCGTCGACGTGTTTGGGGAGGCGCTCTTTAAGAAACCAAACTACGAGTGCGAGTGTCCAAAGTGCAAGAGGTGAGCGAGTGTTTGTCTGTGAGCGGTTTTTGGGTGCAGCTTTGGAGTTTTTGTATTTAGTAAAGTGAATCTTGATGGAAATTGGATCTGGAAACTTTTTTGTTTCGGTGGTTTTTAAAAAAAAATGGAGGGGAACGGAGTTACAGCTGATTTTTTGAAAAACATGTGTTGTTGCCAAATTTAAACAAACCCGGTTCTAACTTTAACTAGCTGATACTGATAGCTCCTTTTTTGTGAACCTATTTCCGGAATTCACTGATTCTTACGCAAAATTGCATTCCGAAACTTTGTTTTGGCGTTTTCTTCGAAAAAACCAACCAGATCAGAGTTACAGTCAATTTTTTGAAAAGGTCTGACTGTCTGTGAGCGGTTTTACATACTACTTTACTTCCGCAGGACCCTCGCCGCCGCCCGGTTCGCCCCGCACCTGGAGAAGTGGTGAGTTGTGCTTTTCACATACTAATAAATTTGCGTTTAACGCCATGTAATCTAATGCCATTCTTTTGACAGCATGGGCATGGGGCGGAACTCATCACGGATTGCGAGTCGCCGCCTCGCGGCCGCCGCCAGCAATACCCAGCAGCAGCAGATGGAGGCGAGAGCAGGCGTGGGCGGGCAGGTGGGTTTTTCTGGTGTTTTGGCGTGGGAAATTTGAATTTTTTGGGGGAAGAATTTATTTGAAAAATATTTTTTCCGTAAAAATCAAATCAAAAAAACGTTTTTTTAAAATTAATTCCCCCCTAATAAATTCTAATAAATTGAAATTTTTAAATTTTACCCTTTTGCTAATAAACCACGTGTGCAGGTGAACGGGGAGGTGGGGTCAGAGGAGGAGCCTGCGTCAGAGGAGGAAGACGAGGAGTGGACGATGGAGCGTAGGAAAAAGGGGAGGGGAAGGAGGTGAGGGGAGGGGCGCAGGTTTTTTTGATTTTTGGTGGAATTTTTTTTGTATTTTAACTGACAATTTCCAGAAATTCTTAATGTGGAATTAAGGTTAAAATCAGCCGAAATAGACTTAAGAACTTTTGGATTTTTGTTGTATGTTTTTGTAATTATGATATTTTTTTGGAATTTAAAAAAATCGGAATTTTTGGGTTTTTTTTTGTGATTATTCCACTCTTTTTGCATATTTATTTTCAATTTTTAACTCAATTTCTCTCCCCCAAAAGAAAGTGGCCCCTCCCCCGCAGCAACTGCAACCGGAAGCCAACGAGCAGCGATGGCTCCGCCGCCGCCCTGGACGAATGATGGTTTTTCTACACTACTTTTGTACCACGTGTGTTTGTATTTCGGAGTAAAAAGGACATGGGATTTGAATAAATGGTGATTTTGCAATTTTGAATTTTTTTCAATTAAACAAAGGAGTTTTTATCACACTACACTTTAATTTGCAGCAAATGCAAATGTAGTCTAAAATTAATATGAATTCAGTCAGTCAGAACCCAGTTTACAGAACTTAATTTTAAATCGACACCTGGCGTCTCAAAGGATTAGTCATCATTTTATCAAGGTCTCAAGGTTATCATTTTATATTTTATGTTAAATTCATTGTATTGCCACTACACTTGC
Organism: Orthonychiurus folsomi; assembly: GCA_036851895.1. Classification (NCBI taxonomy): domain Eukaryota; kingdom Metazoa; phylum Arthropoda; class Collembola; order Poduromorpha; family Onychiuridae; genus Orthonychiurus; species Orthonychiurus folsomi. Next base: position 12,677 of record JAAXYW010001203.1, read on the forward strand.
TAATTGCCTTGCTACTTTAAGGAACGGCCGAATCGCAAACCTAAATATGTGCAATTGGAGTGCTTCATAGTCCCCAGGAATAGTAACAAATTGGCCTTTGTCAATGTATTTGGACTCTCATCCTTTCTTCACTGCACTGACGCACATTTGTAATAACTTTTTGGCGTGAAGTATGGCTAATGCTTGCAAATACAAATGAATTTGTCTCATTGATTCACTATATGCAATTGAATTGTCACTTGAATAGACTTGTAAACACTTGGAATACACTTCAGCCGACACGCTCCTTCTATGACATCCATCCATCTGGCCATCAAAACAGCTATGATATTGTGTCATTAATAGATTAATTGCTCGATACACTTCACGATAATATATCTAACAGGTAGAGCCGAAAAAACTTATGACTGCCTCTATGTGTTCCATGAAAAACAACTCTGAAAGTATTATCTAATAATGCTAAATTTAAATCGGCATAAAAGCCATGGGACAATCAAATAATTACATCATTTGCACAAATTAGTTCAAAATGAAGACAATTGTGGCTGCCATTTTGCTTCTTGTCGCATTCCAAAGTGGATTTGCGGCAACTAAATTTGCAAGTGCTGATTTGAAAGTGGGGAATAAAGTCGCCATAAACGGAACTATTGGTATGTTGTAAATAAGTTTTCAGATTCAGTGCCGGCCAAATTAAATGGCAATGACAATTAATTAATTTGCAGAGTGCTACTACGAGGCTTGTCCCCCCGGATGGGAGAAACAGAGTTGGAGTAAATGCTACAAATTGCGTCCAATCAAAGCAGCACGAGATGAGGCTGAGCGTGATTGTCGATCCATGGATTCTTCCCTTGGAATAGTTCATTCAGACTCCGAACGAACATTCCTCAACTCTTTGGTGACACGTGACCTACCCAACAATGACGGGATTTGGCTCGGAGCTGTGAGACGGGGATCTTACTGGTTCACATCAGATTTGACTAATTTCCAGTACAATGCTTGGGTTCCTGGACATCCGGATTTTGAGGTGGGTCAGTGTGCCATGCTTTTGAGTGATATGGCGTTCCTCGGACAAACTTATTGGGGCAGACTTCTAATGGAGGACTGCAGCAGACCACTCTACTATGCATGCCAAAAAAGTCAGTATGATTTTGATAAGCTTGTCTGTAAACCAAGGGAGTAAACACTTTCTGATTATGAGAATTATACATGGAAATAAATAAAATAATATAAAATCAAAGAATCAAATACTGATTACCGATATATTGTTACATGTAATTATAGCTGGACACAAATATATTGTTACATGTATTATAGCTGGACACAAATATATTGTTACATGTATTACAGCTGGACACAAATATATTGTTACATGTATTATAGCTGGACACAAACATATTGTTACATGTATTATAGCTGGACGCAAATATATTGTTACATGTATTATAGCTGGACACAAATATATTGTCTAATTTACTCACTGGATTTTTGCATTTATGAAGTTTCCTCGGAGGAGTCGGTATTTGTGTAGTCTCTAAATTGCTGTCTGCATCCTTCGTCCTTAATTTCTTCGCCACGGAATTGGATTAGAATCACCAAATATGCAGAAATGCCAGATAGGACCTGCCACATACAATTTGATTAACTAAAATATTCATGTTGCTAATTATGACTAAAGCATACACAATACGAATACACTCACCGAACTAATGAATTGACGATTCAAATAAAAGTAATTGCTGGCACTGATTTGGATCGGATTGGTACTCATCTTAATACAAAGCATTTGGATCTGAAAGCGAAAATTGTCATTAGGTTATTTATTTATTTATTATTGCAAAAATACTTATTGCAAAAATACCTTGTTTCTCATCCCAACACTTAATTCCAGATTATAAATTTTGTGCAATTGGGCCAATAAGTTCCGTGCTTCCAATTGGATTTGTGTTGCGTCCGTTCCCATCTCGTACAAAGTTTTCCATGTGAGAACGAATATTGGGATTGGAGAAATTGACAACATGATATTATCCTTCTGTGCAAAGGAAATGCTAATAAATGCATACGTGACGAGGCTGAGAATGCACAGTATAATTTCCCAGAATAGACGAACACCAAAGAAACTGTTAAACTCCTCAACTTGATTCTCAACCAATTGAACCAATTCTAAATTCTTCGCAATTCTCTTCTCCATTTCTTCGGATGGGCTTGAATTCCCATTGTTTGGTTTACCGGCGGCGGAAATTTCCTTCATCTTCATTGGAATAAAGAATAAAGACGCCGTCGCATTTTCCAGGCGACTGAAGAAATGTTCATATTGAAAAGTAATGGAGGCTAACTCCATGCTAATGGTGCTGAAACAGCAAGCATAGATTTTGAGAAACGTTGTCATCCATAAGGGATAAAAGGAATGGGAATACAATAATATTATGTTGATAATTTGACTCAGCCAAAGTGCAAAAAATGTGGAAGGGTTTTCCTTGAAACTGCTGGATAGTAAAGCGTGTGTGTAGGTGTACATAGATGACAGTGTTTGTATTACTCCAAATATATAGCAAACTGCAAGAGATTTCCTAGTCGAGAACTTGACATTCTCCAGGGCTCTTTTGAAATGGGCAGAATGGGGGAATTTGTCAATCATAGCACAGAAACGTTGCCACATATCCAACAGTGAGTCACCAGACAGAATTCCCCAACACTTGAGAATAATGCAATATGCACACCCAGTTGCAAGGACAATAAAAATGGCCGCTAAATCTGTAGCTAGCCATGTTATTTTCACATAAAGCTGAGCAAGTTCTTTTGAATTACTTGCAGTTATTCCTATCACCCAACCACTGGTAACGAGAAGTAGTAATGGGTATGCTGTCCAAACACTAAGCAGTTTAAAACCGAGGGATCCTTCCTTGTTAACGAAAAAGGGTACGTAGCCAATCAGACGCAAGCTTCTGATGGGAAAAATATTTAGGAGGGATTCTTCCACTGATTCTAGTCTATTTTCCATTTTACACAGTGCGAAGGAATTTTAGATTTTATTCTGTTGCTACCTCAAACGCTTAGGGGAATAAGAAAGTACAAAACACGTAGTGTTCTAAAATAGGCAATGATTTCGTGCGCAATGCATAATCAGTCACATTAGGAAACTAGACTCACCAAACCAACTTTTAGCTACGCAAACGGCTTGTGGGTTTATGGAACATAATCATCGATGGGTTTCCAATAAACATAAATCAGATTAACCTTGGTCAAACAAGGTTCGTTGCGGTAGTAAAATATTCGACGTGTTAAAAATCAAGCAAATCCTGCAAAAGGAGCATAGCACTAACAATATGATCGGTCTAATTTCATGACACACAGTGTGTTGCACAAATAATGATTTTTGTGTTGTGTGGAGATTTGATCACATGCTGTTTACAATTGAAATTCTTAATTACCAATGCTCGTTTTTCAGTCTCGGCAGTTACCCATTTTTAAAGTCGCATAGACTAAATAAACTCTGCAAGCAGAGATCCAAAAGAGCGGCTGCCACGCAATGCACTATAACGACACACATTCTCCACCCTTCACCAAATCCCGACCTCACCGCCTCCAACAAATCCCTACCTCACCGTCTCCAACAAATCCCGACCTCACCACCTCCAACAAATCCTGACCTCACCGCCTCCAACAAATCCCGACCTCACAGCCTTCATCAAATCCCGACCTCACCACCTCTACTAAGAATATGTTGCATTAGAACCCGTCATGAATGACATACTTATAGTTAGCACTTTGCATGCTGCCTTGCTAATGTCAGTCATTACCCTGAAACTAAAAGCATATTACTTGTCATGGCTCTCGTCCATATTACCTAAGGTATTAATTACTCATAAGTCAAATGCCAGGTCACCTGGTGACCTCAAACAAAGAATTTGGCACAACGTCCTGCGAACTTGGGTGGTCAGGAATCACACCATACTCGTCCGTTCTAGCAGAGGCTAATGCCCTAACTTAGAGGTCAGAGGTCAGGTCAACTTGTGACCTCAAGAAAATTTCTCAGCATAATCTCGTGAGAACAATGACATCATGCACGCTCGTCTCACACATCCTTGGCTAATTTTTATAAAGCAAAGTAATCTCACACGACACGCTACACAGCATGTTGTTACCTGAATTGTGCACATTATACTAACGTCACAAATCTCGACTAGCACACAAACTCCCAAATGTTAATTCTAGCTGATAAGAAAACAAATCCAAACACAACACACACCAAAGCTAAAAATTATACGAATCTCACACAAGACTTCACTTGGTATTACCCATACCGTTGCCATGGATTCCAATGTTACTAACATCATCATCTTATGCAATTCTGCGCATGCCTTTCGTACTGAAACACAATGCACTAAACGGTAAACAGTATTTTTAATTCCATATGACATCTTCCCAGCTATAATTATTAAAGCACGCTCCTTCAGAGTAATTTGGCTCCATTTCTAACAATTTTTAATGCATGCAACTGTCCATGAATTTTATTTCAAAATTACACCTCACACGCGTAAAACATCACGCAGCTTTTCGTTGTCATGCAAACGTTAACTTGTTGTGCAGCCTACACAACCCAGCGACATAGCCCTTTCCATAGTTAAAATTGTCTCAGAAAAAACCGGAGGAGGAAGCACAACAGAAATCTGTCCATCCGCTTCGTACTAAACCATTTTAAATACCGCTGCATACTACATTGATTTATAATGTCTTTAACGCCAACCACTTGACCAATCTTGCTGGCCAACGAACTCGAGGGGAGCTATGCCTTAAAGACCTCGCATACCAAGTTTCAAGCGAATCCGATCAAAAACAAAAAGGCTAGCGTCGTACTACAACAACGTACATTGTCGACCTAGAAGGCGGGCTGCTGTGCTACTAGTGCTACAGCAGCCGCTCTAATAATGAATCGCTCATCAAAATTGCGTGCAATATTCAAACGGGCAGTTCTTCTCATAAAATTTGACGTGATGTGGATGTGTATTTATATCATGATTGGATTTGTGTTGTTCTGCCCGCTTAAGCCACTTATTAATTATTTCTGGCATTTGCTTACGTACCGCGCGATTTAATTTGCGAAATTGACCGTTCTAACGTCAAAAGAGTTTTATTACTTTATGACGAAATAACTGTTGGTTATTTATGTTTCAGATTTTTTGCTCTGTTAACACACGTCTCACGCGATTTAATTTGCGAAATTGACCGTTCTAACGTCAAAAGAGTTTTATTACTTTATGACGAAATAACTGTTGGTTATTTATGTTTCAGATTTTTTTCTCTGTTAACACACGTCTCACGCGATTTAATTTGCGAAATTGACCGTTCTAACGTCAAAAAAGTTTTAAATACTTTATGATGAAATAACTGATGGTTGTTTATGTTTCAAATTTTTTGCTCTGTTAACACACGTCGCACGCGATTTAATTTGCGAACTTGACCGTTCTAACGTCAAAAGAGTTTTAATACTTTATGATGAAATAACTGTTGGTTATTTATGTTTCAGATTTTCTGCTCTGTTAACACACGCAACGCTTCTGAGCAGCAGTGTTGTATCCAAGCGGCTTCCTGGATCTTCAGGATTTCCATCTTTAATTTTACAAGTATTCGATCTCAATACATTTTAACATATAATATTCAATAATTTCCAAGCCTTTTTAAGTTTGATGCATTCATTTGAAAGCCAGCAAATACAGATTGAGTTCGAATAACGTTTCTGACGTGCAGGGTTGTGTATACCTTTTTTAAATCGGGTAATTGTGTAGCTTAGTTTTTTAAAAGCGTTTGAATATTGAAGGGATGTACAACATTGATTACAAAACATACCATTTAAACAGCATAAAACTAAAGCAAACCAAGATCCATTAAACATTGAAGGTATAATTTCCGCATACATATTGCATGCAATTTAGTAAACATTAAATTTTGATAATTAAGTGTCAAGTACAGGTCGCATTATGCTTAGAAGGAGTCATGACGAGCCAAGTGATAACCTGGGGAGTACTAATTCCATTGAGAATTCATTTACATCGGACACAAGTACTGAAATGACAGAAACCCAGCGGGGACAGCGCCTTCTCCTAAACAATGCATATTACTTTGGCATATTTCCGGCATATGTGGACCAGAGCACATTTCGTGTAAACCATGTGACTTCCCGATCCAAACTAGTTGCTTACTACGTTGTTCAGACGGGGCTTGCTGTGAACAGAGCCGTCATTTTGTTCGGGTATTGTAATGACCTAGCTCACAACCGAGTTGAGGTAAGTAGTGCCATTGGTCTCATCCAATCCTCAAATGCAGCCGTCTTGCTATTCACTGGGCTCCTACACCTGCATTCTGGTTGGAAAAGCTACGAGCTGGTAGCCCTGATTAATACGTGCGATCGTTATTTCGACAAATTCAAAGGTTAGTGCGATTGCGATTACAGCTAATCAAAATCAATTTAATACACAGCGTTTCATTTTGTATATTGTAACCAGCATTAGAAATGATTCCGGATCTATATGGAAAACTTTTGAAGATGTACTTTTTTGGATGCGTAACGTTGGGGGTCGGAGGAATGCTTGTACTGTACTGGTTCAAGTGTGAGGTCAATTATTATCAACGTGTGTTTCATGTCTGCAATGCTGAAATAGCGGATGAAAAAATGATCGCCTGGGAACATGAATCCATTCCCAAGATGATACTCTTTTCCATCATGCACTTTGTGGTCACAATGGAACAATACGCGTCCACCTACCCGTATTTTGCATTCGTCATTCCGGCAATCTTCTCATATTTAAAAATTGAATCTGCGCTACTGTAAGCCTGTATTAATTTTTTGTGAAATCTTGACACTAAATATCACAATCACTGTTGTAAGTAGCTTGTTTTGTTAGAGACGTGGAACCAGGGTCCTATTTCCACTGCCACGAGAAATGGATGAGTCATTATCGATCTCTTTTGCTCATGGTAAATCAACTCAACGGCTGGGCGCAGGATGTACTTATGCCAGTTCATATAGCTGGCGTTTTGCTCCTCATTGTTATGCTGAACTACATGGTCATTCAATCCATAAATGCCCAGATTTTAAGTGGAGTCATTCAAGCTCTGGTCAATTGCATTTTTATTGGTTACGTTGCATTACTCTTTGGGCGGGCCTATGAAATACTGAATGTTTCGGAAGCAATCTTATCCCAGAAGAAGAAAATGCAAGACCAAAGTAAAGTTATGCAATTGGAAGTCAGATCTCTCCAGTTGATTAAGATTAAAATAGGATCAATGTTCACTTTAGATTCTGATATACGGATGATGGTCTATGCCTTTATTTTAGAGCAAACCGTTAACATTTTGCTCCTAAAATAAGTGCAATGAATTTTTTATTGTTGATTAGAATCGGTTTTTATTACACATGCAAGTAAACTGAATTTAGTCGATACCCGCTAATGGCGTCTGGTCTGGAGGAGACGATTATTTTGATTTAATCAATTTTTCCGTTCCAACTAAGCAAAAAGTGGATTTCTATTTATGTGGTACACTCAAGTAAAAGTCATTAAATCAAATAATTAAAAATCGAAAAAGCGGATAATCTTAATCACTTTTAACCCCTTATTGTTATTATATTTTTATGCTTATAGATTTGATTTAATAAAATACTAAAGTTCATAGTGAGTAGTGAGGAATGGGAAAGCATGCCATTTTGACATCAGTCTAAGTAATATATAGCATTTATTGGCCATGCTGCTTAAGGCATGTCATGTCATTTATACAAGTTAACTTTTAGGACATTGAGCATAATAAATCGTGGTATAGAGTTGAACTCAGTATCAAATACTTGCTGTATTCTACTTCTTTTAATATCACAGATTACTACTACAGAACGTTTTTAAGCTTTATTTGAGAGTTCTTCGGAGAGTTCAAAAGGGACATAAGAATTAAGAGTTTGGGCTTAAAAGAAAATCTTGTGGATTAATGGATGATCCGTTCGCACATTACACACGCGATGTGATAGGCAGTCGGCGGATAAATTTAGACAGAATCTCAGTGTGTGCACTTGAACTAGTCAAGTCACATTCCAAAGTGGTTTCAGTGAAGCCCAGTTTTCGGTTCAGGTTGAAAATTGCACGTGCCAGACGGTGAGAAGGTTTAAAAATAGATCTACTATTCAACTAAAACTCTATTAGTAACAGTATGGATATCGAATTCCTAAGTTTTAGTGAAGCAGTGGGAGCTAATTAGAAATGCTAAGCAAAAGTGAAACATACAAAAAGTATATAATACATACAACACGCTCTTGAAACATGGGTAAGTCCACAAGGTACAAACTTACATGCATAATGAAAGTATAAAATTAAATTTCTCAGCTAATGAGTATTGGATGTTTATGTGATTTAGCCTATAGTCAAACAACCACAGAAATGTTTACAGTATAGTCTTATATGCTCACTTATTTGTATGGCTAGATTTATCTAATTTTGAATAACTCACTTGATTGAATTAATTCTAGGTAATCGAGAGTCAATTTCGGAGATCGAATTCGTGAATAAAAGTGACATTGCCAAAGTTGATGTAACGGTTGGGAATGAACTGAAGAGTTTGCGTTCAAACGGCATATGCAAGTTTGAAATCACTGTCGCCAGTCCGTCTGTCATCAAAGGATATGATAAAAGTGGAAAACTCATTCATGAGGTAATGCAATATGCGTCCCTGTCCCTGCACGCGATTCCCATTTGTCATCCCATTGAATCATATATACATGCAGTTAGTTCTCTCTCTTTTCAAACCATTTGTTTTTCTACAGTTGAAACTAACGATCGGCCACACAGCATCATCTCAAGTCTGGAAAATTACAAATTCTGGAGTCAAACATAAACGGTCCCCGTTTTTTACTGAAACCTACGGATGGAATAAGAAGTAGCATTAGATTCAAATGGTTTTGACATGTGATTCATTTATTATTGACATCCTTGAATTTTAAGGAATAGGGTTAACTAGCTCCAGTTATGCCTTTACTTACAAAGCGTATCCCTAAATTTACATAATATTTAAACATGTAATTTCAAAATAGATGGCGACGGGCACAATTATGATTATTATTACTTATTGTAATGATGGGATTGCACTGCAATGAATGTTACTGTTGATATTATAGTTTATAATCATTTCTTCCGTACTCTTTCCGTCTTTCCATAGTCCGCGTACCCAAATTGAAGTAAATTACATCTAGCCAAAAATGTGAATTGTGCGGAATCAGATTTAGTTCTGTATTGTAAACTACTTTCCTCGTAATGTTCATCTGTTTAAGTTTAACTTAACAATTTCGTATTGCGAAAATTAGCCCAATATTAGTGATTGAAATTTTCATATGTAGTTTACCAAATGAACTTGTAAAACGAGTAAAATTCTAGCATTCTATTAACAAGTGTATCCCAAATATAAGTGTACATTAATATGTTTAAATTACTATATTATCATTATATTATCATTTGAATGGTTGCAATACAGGTGACTAACTTCTAAGTTCAGAACGTCATAAGGAGCAGAATACATTTGTCCAGAATGATGTTAAGAAGTATAGATGGAAATGTCGACCTTGTGATAGTTAGAAATGTGCCGAAAGTTGATTGAAATCTGCGGCAAGATTTGCAAAACAGCAGATCGTGTTTTGTTGACTTGTCCCTGCGATTGAGACTGCTTGGAAATAACATGGAGGAATCCGCCAATATATTCGCAAGGCCGAATGCTTGCTCCATGGCTAGTAAAGCCAGCAGCGAGCCAACTAATACCGCACAAATGAACAGAGGGGACAGTAAATGGTAACAAGTCAACGTTATGTACAAAGACAAAAGTGATCATGAGAATTGCACCTCCGAGACATATTGGGGCAATATAGTATGCAAATTTCAGAATTTCATTGTGCTTGAGCCGGACAGACCTGTGGTGGACCATTAATTGTTTGTTTGCCAATAGCCCCATGCCATTTTTCCTGTCAGATTGTATTCAAATTATTAATCTAACCATACTGGTTGAAACTCCGTTAATAAACATCTAAGATTACTTACCAAACAATTCTTTCCAACCAACGAGCGGTTGAATTCAAATAAATCAGCATAAACATGATAATGTAGACGCAAATGGTGCCGTCAAAGTAAACCGTAAATGAAGATCCAATTAAAATGAGAATAGCCTCAAAGTTTGATTCAGTCTGAAAATGGCGGTAGATTTGGACTCGTGCTCGGAGACCCACGTAAACAGCTAGTGGTGAAGTAATGGCCACCAGTGATGCCATGACGCAAAGAAATTCAAGCCGTCGACTTTCATGGGCTTGCCATTTAATAGCTCTTCTACACAATAAATGAATAAAATTATCTACAATTAAAAAATAAAATATCGCCCACGAATAGAATCCCTGTGTATCTGTCTGAAGACAGTTTTGGATTGGTGTGGACATGTTCCCAGCGCGACACAGCGGGATACCCACAATACACAGGAGCGGGGAAACGCACGCTAGGTGGTGCGGGTGCCTCAAATTGGATTGACGTGGATTGGCGTGGATGGGCCAGCCCATGCCGTCCTTTCCTTAACTTCCTTGTAGAAAGCTATTGCGTCTGTCACGTCTTATTCGTTTGCATGGCGGGGGAGGGTCCTGCTGTAGAGAGAAGAGCAAAGGGGTGAGGGGTATACCCTGCGTACATGTTGGCAGCGCTCTACAGCGGTCTCCACTCACAACACACAGGAGGATAACTAAAGACTGAAACTCTAGGTGGCGCGGCGAGGCGCTAGCCTCATTGACGGAATCTTCGCGATGGGAGCTTTAAATTAAATTTCAATAGACCCGTAATTAACACCCGTGCGGAGCACGGGCAAGGTTCTAGTCTGATTATAAAAGCCCTAAAGTCTGTCTGTGTGTGGCAAATTTTCTTCAGCTCGAGCATATAGATAGTCTCTTCACTTTTATGCATAAGAGTACACTGTAAACTCTTAAGCGCAAAGGTGGGGCAGGACGGTGTAGTGGCTTAAGAGCTGCGAATGCGCGTAAGCCACTGCACTCTCTTCTCGGTTTGAGCCTGTGCGTAGGTGTATTTACAGAGGGTGTCCCACATTTATAAGAACGATTTTATTTATTCTCTCTAAATTAACAATAACGTCCATGAATATTTTTAACATTCTCAATATGTT
>JAAXYW010001204.1:0-23852 GCA_036851895.1 Orthonychiurus folsomi
AATTTTCAAGCCCGGTCCGGTCCGGTCCGTAAAAGGGCCGAGAATTTCCAGCCCGGTCCGGTCCGTTTTCGGACCGGACCGGACCGGACCGGACCCAGTCCGGTCCGTTTACACCTCTAAAAGCTAGTATCTAGTTCCCATCAAATCATATATTGATAACTTATTTAACATTTGTGCAGCCACATACTTCCGTATTTCTTCCACTAGTCACTAGTAACAAATGCATGGGGATACATGTGTTGGAATGCAATTGTCCAAAGAAGAACATTGCTGTTCAGAACAACTTGCACTGAGCTGAGCTGTTTGAGATTCACTCATCATGAATGACTGCATAGGTACTACTTTCACAATTTGCTACGTTAACAACAATTAACAATGGAGAAGTTTTAAAAGTACTTTGACCTATATTTTCAAAACTTGGATTGTGTCCGAATTTGATTAACTTGCGCTACTTCGTGCTCGAATTTGAGGGAAAAGGCTGTCCCAATGATAATCTACTCATTGGCTCCAAAAAATATCAAATGATAAAATAAGGAAAAATGCTTGCCATTGCCATCACATTAAAAGATTTTAAAACTTTTCGCCTCAACTGACTCAGCTTCGGCCTAGAAGCTAAAAATAGCATTAATTGCGTGCGTATACATGGTGTACGTACAAGAACCTAAAACCTGCTTCTGCCAGGTAAACCCCTCATCCATTCAAATTCTGAGAATTTGGAACAAAAGGACAAAAAAAGTATTCTTGTTGGTTCCGCATGAATCTTCGTGTTTTTTTTTTATTATTTCGCGAATTCCATCTTCCCTGTTTTTATAAAAATCCTCTCGTCTCGCACGTTGGATGCTAATTCGTACTCCGTCCAGAATCCAGAAATCATGTTTGTTGTTTTTGTTCAAAGCCCACGTTGAGGATGGACAAGTTTTAAGTTTTAGCCGAGCTACTCAAACTCAAACCAGTTCCATTCTAGCCGAAACTGGTAGTTTGTATTTTGCATGCATGAAGATATGCGTAGGCCAGGCCATCAGATACGTAAGTTCGTTATAATATGTATGTACATAGTACGTAAGCCCACGTACCAGTTCTCCAAACCCAATTTAATTACATGGGCAATTGTTTTTGCGATTGCTTTCTAACCTGAATTCATTGTGTGCAGAGGCAGGTGCGTGTTGTTGTGGAGGGAGTGCAATCAAGAATTGATTCCCAAAGGAGTGAGTGAGTAGGACAATGTCATCCCCAGCCAGAAGGAGTCACGGAGCCAAAGGCGACGACGACCAGTCTAATCAAGGCTAAATTTTGTGCATAATTAACCATTCGACGGACCAACAGCTTCGTACGTTGTCCAGGGTTATCCAGTTCTTCGTGGAATGTCTTTGTGGACGGAGGTTTGAGAAGGGCTCTGCTCTGAGCTAGCAACGTGTGCAAATTATTTTGGTGTGTGTGAGTCAAACGTTGAGTAATGTAAGTTTTTATTTTGGATTAATCAAATTTAAATTAAAGCTAAGTTGAACTGCCGCGAATCATATCCCCTAAAGCTAATCCTTTCCACCCTACGAAAATTGTACCTTCAAATTGTTATTATGCCAATTATCAAGTTCAAGACATGAAAACACAGTTACTTATTCTTGGGGATTTTCCATTAAGAAACCAGAACTGCATTTGTATGTACCGGTACTGTAATAGTAGACCTAATATATATGTTAAAATCCTCATTTGTTTCTTTCAGATCAAAATGAAATCGGATTTTGCGGCCATTGCCCTTGTCATTGCGTTTACCACGACGGCGACCACATCAGGGAAAAATTCTCCAGCTTCATCAAAAGTTCATCCTGATTTCAATCGTACCTGTACCCGATCCCCCCATTGCAATTTCATTCCAAATAATTCCAGTGAAATCGTTTGGCTCCTGTGTGAGTTCCACACTTGTATTTGTGATCGTAACATTTACATTGCGTATGCAAAATCCTGGGGGTTACGTTGGGATGGGAAATCCTGCACGATTGGAAGGAATGGTCCTTGTGGGGAAAGTGATGGGTTGACGATTGGCTGTCAAGATGGATTGACATGTAGTCCTAAGGTCAATAAATGTGTCAGCAGTAGCAGCAGCAGTGTCGCTTTTGCAGGGTCAAGCCCCGGGCTGTTGGAGCCCAGCACTTACAAAGGTTTGAATCCAAAAATCAAATTGACTACGACAATTCCACCGCCGACGGATCCGACAACAGAAATTCCGGGCGTCACCGTATTTCAATTTCAAGATACAATTGCGGAACACATCGAAAATGATGCACCGATGGAGCCGGAGTTCCATAGAATGACAACAATTGAAGTAGACTCACCATCGGTAACAATTCCCGCCAAATTTAAAGTACAAGTATCTCAAATAGCTACTACACCAACCACAACTACTACAACAATCACAAATGAACGAATTTTTCCAGCAGCCACAGCAGCACCAACCACGAATCGGAGTCACAACAGAATAAAATTCGGGAAAACCTTCAGCCGATCATGTGAAAGGTCAACGGACTGTCAATTCTTACCCAGGGAGTCGAGTGGGCGGATTTGGATGACTTGCAAAAATAATAATTGCACTTGTTCAAAATTTTCTAATTTTGCGGATGTGACGGAGTGGGAAGTGAGTTGGGATGGATCAGAGTGCAGGATGGGATTGGGGGGTCCTTGTGGGGAAGATGATGGGCTAAAAATAGGATGTGGGGATGGACATTTTTGTTTGGAGCACAGGTGTCGGGCTGTGCCCAACTCTGTTGGTCAAGGTCAAATTTGTGGTGAGCATATGGATTGTCAGGTTGGACTTTTATGCAAAACTGTTGGATTCCATTTGGTTCCTGTGAAACATTGTACGGCAGTCGAATTAACCAAGGAGAACTAGAGGGGGGAGTTCAGGAAGGAGAGCGTCGTAGCTGCTTTTTACTTGTGACCTGACCCTTGTGCAATGTACGTGTTAAATGACTCGAATTACAAAACCAACAACTGTATCGTACAAATAAAATAGAATACCTGATTTGTTAGTAATTAAACGCCTCTTTGGTTTCGCGGCTGTCATTGGTTAATCTTGGGCTACATACACGTTTGGATGGTACTTTATTAAGCTAAAGCCATGTGTCAAGGAATTCTAAATTTGAAAGGATTTTGATTTAACCCACAAACAGAAAACAAACCGTTCAACTTAACTTCAGCTCAAACACCAGACCATTTATAAATTAATAAAATTATATATAATCGACGCTGAAGTTAAATATTTCCTGGTCCTAAATATTTTTCATCGGACAATAATAATTGTTCCCTGTCATGGAAAAACGGAAGTGTTCAACTCTCCACGGTCAGTCGATTAATTACCTTCCCGCACCCTGTGCTTCGTCTTGACCATGAAGCCTTAAAACACCCTGGATTTTTTGAAAGCACCGTGCATTTTGTAAATAACACGGGGCATCTGTCAGATTCCCGCCGAGATCTTCGTCATGATTAATTATCCGATTCCCCAAGAGCACCTATCAAATGAATGAGAATGAAATGGATGACCTTTGACTCCTAAGAAGGATTCTTGCTGCTTCGGAGCACCACCGGGCCACTCATCCGGCTCTCAAGTTGATTTACATAATTTACAACAATGGCATTTGGTAATATTTGCGTACATTGTGAGCGGGGAGCAGGTGTGCGTGTGTTGCGTATGTCGAAGATATCGGATTTGTAATCTTTAGTCGTTTTTGTGAATTTAACTATTGGCTTCACTTTATCGACATTAAACACCCCTAATGCATCTTGTTTTGCATATACACTGATTTAAATATTTAAATAACTGATTCGACTTTCAAACTGGCATTTAGAAATTGTACTTGGATTACATTAATGTTCCCTGGGCCCGGAATCCCGTGTCAGAATTCAGGATTAATGTATACTGGAAGTTTTTGTGGCCAGTGGCCAGGGTGGCACGGCGGGGATTCATGCTCTCTACTGGTGGGCCGGAGCCCTTAAGTCCCCGTAACAAAACTATAAATTTACGTCTAATTTTCTCCCATTGCGTCATAAATGCGCTGTAATGCTGATGCTGACAGGTGGAGCGTTTCCAAATGCACGAATGACATCGTCACGGTATTTCTTCCATATACCTTCTAGGCGTCAAGGGCTTGACAAAGTTGACTTACATATATCTGGCAACTAAAACGTAAACAGCTGAAAGTCACAGTTCCGACCACTTCTGCTGTCAAACCTAATTATGATAATGCCAAAATTACAATAATATTGTCGGATTTTGAGTAACTCAAACTCATCAGCAAAAACAGATCGGACTATTCGATGGTAGGTTATCTGGAAAAAGCCTTCAAATTATTTTAGAAAGGAACAACGCAAGTGTGAATTAAAATTGATTAGCCAAGCCAGTTTGATAATGGCAACCACCATTAGAAGTTTCAAAATGAAAAATATTCGTCGTAGGCGTTTTCTAGCTCCCACACATGCATGTCCCGATACGAGCAAAATTAGAATTCCGTTCATCCACCTAAAACCCTCCGCCCGCCTCAACACATCTAATCAAACAACCTTTGATCTTTTCGGACACTAAAGTGGGTTCCCGGATGGTGTAAATTGGTTGTAACTCTGGACAGCACTTTTCAAGAATTGAATTAGAGATGTGAAGCTTCACACGAACACGAGTGAGTATGTGTTACAGATGGGAATCCAATTTCAATGTGATGATGATAGGACTCGAATCCCTGGTCATCATCCACTTTACTTTACATCGGCATTCCGCCCCTAACCTCCGTCTCACGTGATCCGATGCCCCCCTTTTTCAAAGGGAAGCTGGACCGTTAATAAATAAATGATGAATTCGAATGAAGTGACGGATGGTCCACGAACGAACGAACGTAAAGTGAGGGCGACGGGGACGGAGCGAAACTCAACTTTCACAATTTTCATTCCAACGCGCCCGACGCGCTCGACGCCTCCAAAAAGTGTGAATTCCCTCGTGAGATTACTTTACAACATTCGTTGGGGACGGGCGGGGGTCCGAGAGGATGAAGGAAATGATCATCAATTCTACAAAAAAGTCGATTTAGTGTCAAATCCCGCAAAGACTGACCCTCTGAGACACTTTGTCCCAATAATGGGATTATCTCGCCCGTATTTCCATAATATTAACATTAATGTCGTCAGCAAATGCATTTTTCGTTTTTTTTTCATGCGTGGACTTGTCCCATTTGGTCGGGCGGGCATACGTATTTTTAGTCGCGTTGAGGATTTAAACTTAATTTTTCTAAGCATGGATATCTGATAAGAATTTACAAATTATGAGTTTGGTGAGTTCTAATGGTTTTTGTGAAATACGTCCAAAAATATCTGAACTACATAACACAAATTAGGTTTCGTGGCTATAATGCAATACTGTTAATCCCGTTTGATAAATTTGTAAAACTGCCTACAGTTCTGTATCCTCTTCTTGGCAGAAGCAATAATCAACTGATGCACAACTAAGAAAATAATTAGAAAACGGTTTAATTCTGTCAGTTTGTCTATCTTATGCCAATATTCCGCATATTTGTAAGTCAGTTGTGTAGTTAGGATATATGTTAGGGGTTTAAATTTGCTTTATTGTAGATTGTGGAGCACAGATCTGTTTAATTACATGAACCAAGTGGAGCAATTTGTAAATTATAATCGACGCGGATCACAAATAAATGACAACAAAATCAGACACTACATGACAACATGACATGGGGCATCAGATCCGTGGGCACAAGCCGCACAATATGTCCTTGTGGTTTGTAACGCGGAATTGAATTGTTCGGACGTGTCAAGGCCATAAACTACCCACCAAAAATTCCCCAACACAAAGTTTGTCCAGTAAACTCAATTTTTATTTCCTTCCGAGATTTCTGTGGAGTGGTTCCGTTGATCACACGTCCGCATCTTGCTTGACGCATTGCTCCCTCGCTTTACGGCGGCACTGTACCTTAATAAAAATTGGCTCCCCTCTTCCTTCATAGTTGAGAAATAAATGCCTTCCACCCCACAAATGTGCTGGAAACACATGGAAGATATAAATCTTTCCAGGTTGGGTCAAATTGAGGAAACAAAATAGGTTGACCTAGTCACACAGGCGGATACAATCAATACCGCATTGTGGAAAACAGAAAACAGTACCCCAATTGTACACGGGACAACACCAGCTGTAAAATGGCGTCAAAATGCTATTTTGTTAGAGTCCGTTGCCTCCACTTCCTTTTCGGAAAAATTGGCGGGATTCGCCAATCATATTTTTAAAACCACAACCAAACTTTAAAGAAACAACAGATTTATTTCCTATTCAAAACCATCATGAAATTTAATTGTGCAAAACATTCACCTAGCTAAACACACCACTACATCCATCCAAGATTTCACTGTTAGTGCCTGCTGCCTGTTAACAGCTTTGTTAGTGTCACCTAAACTTAAATTTATTACATCAAATTTATAATGGAATTATCTTGCGTTTGTTCTAAAATGTCAACACTCACTCGAATTAACCATTTCAACGCGACGCCCGCGTCGTCCCCATTCACTTGACATGACCGTCACGTTTTAAACCATCCCATCCCCAATCCCACATATGCTCCACATGATGAGATTTGAATTTCAATTTGAGTTGACGAGTTGGTTCCACTAAATTGTACGTCGCACCACAATGACTCAAATCAAAAATGAAATTGACACGTGTCAAAGCGGAGTTAGGGGTCCTGTCATGTCGAGGGCGTTTGCGTAGATTGGCTGGAGGGCAGGGGGACGAACGTACGTAGTGTTACATGAAGCAAAATCCAATGCAAACCCGTTGACAATTGACAATAAAGGATGACGGGACGAGCCTTCGTCCCATTAGAAGGGAGAAAGCTAATCAGGAGGGAATGATGGGGTTACATTTCCGGTGCGACTCCCCCTCCCCTTCATCAGTGTCCGAATCCGAATTATTTCCGGGTGATTTACCTTAATACCCAAACCATTCCTCCATTCATCAACTCCACATTACAATTGGCGGGTATTTTAAGGGCGCATCCGTTTCGTTTACTCACAAAAACGGGTAAAACAGTGATAGGATCTCAAAATTCACTATTTACCATAATAGATGACGGGCTATCAAATTTTAGTTCAGTTTAAAACTCAAGTTTAAACAAAGAATTTCCAAATATTTTAAGTGTAAATCCAAATATCGTGGGAAGTGAATTGGATTCAAAAGGAGAAAATACGGAGTTGGGCGTTAGGCTTACAAGTGGCAAGTTGGGCTGAATAAGCATATTGCAATGCACGACGGATGGGCAAAAGTCAATTGTGAAATAGGATTGCTGGAAAGGGATTAGCAGTCGGAGGAGCACCCAAGTTGAAAAATGAGTTTGAATATATTAAAGGCCTCAAGGATTCCCTTGGCACTTGTTTCGAAGAGAGAAAAGTGCTTTCCACTGTTCTCCTTTTTTAAAAGTTTGACAAGGATTGTACTGCAGGGTAGATTTGACAATGGCAATTTTATTGAATACTACGGCCAACTTACGCATCTGCTTTACAATCATCTTACCACCACAATCACCACATATACGATATTCTGAATTGCAATTGCAGTTACTCTTTGACTTTGGCTACACGACTAAGAATGCGAATTAATAAGTTTGAGTCAGTGAGGCTAAAAAAATGAATAAAAATCACTTACTTAACGCCAATTTGAAATTCACATTTCGGCAGTCTTTAAGATAGCAGTGCAACAGTTTAAATTTCCTGCCTTCCTCTGGCTGAGGTTATGCTCAATCGAATCGAAACCCTTAAAAATATTAGGTTGAATACGTCAATTCAAACAGGAGAGAAATGAGGTGAAAGTCAAAAATATTCCAGAACCGAAGGCAACCCTTTCATTTCCCAGTAAAACCACAGGGTGAGAATTACAGTGTTCAAAGTTATTACAGTCCTCCCGGCAGAAAAACAAAGTCAAGGATTTGAGCCGTCGTCGTGCCATGCCATGGCACAGCTCCGTTCCATTCCTTGAGGAATGATTTTGAATTTGTTCTTCGTCACTTCTTTACTATGCAAATCGGAGTTGGCGGGACCCGGGCTCGGCTCCCACATTATTGTACATCTTGGGATAAGGAAATTCCTCTGTAATCAAAATTCTGGCCCTCATCTGCATGCAGAGTGGATATTATGAGGGAGGGGGTGCTTCAAAGTTTAGAAGTAGCAAGGGTTGGTTTGAGAAGGAGTTCCCCCCGCTAACTTGTTTCATTTCAATGTTCAAAACCAAATGAAACAAGGCACACACGCCTGACTATGATTTAATCCTATCACTTCGCATATCATCACGGCCCATCCACCTAATTCGCATCTGATCTCATCATCTCATCTTCATTTCCTTCCTTTTCACTTGATTGATTTGGATGTGTTCCCTCCCAACACCTCTAGTGGAATCTACAGATACGTGCATTCCAACACCTCAAGAACTTGGGATGCCCATAGCTAATTTCCAATTTAAAATCCCCTGGGCCGGTGAGAGAGGAAATGCTCTCACCGTAAACACATGGATTGGAGTTGGAGTGGATCATTTGCAAATTATTTGGACTCATGTCTGATTAAGTGCTGCTCATTCAGGTTTCGTCAGCGCAGAATTACAGAACTAATTAACAGATTAATATTGATTTCAAATAAACATTTTTCAAATCTGCGCAAAACTCACTAAACACTCATAATATTTTATGCTTCAATTTTGGCCGCAGATTTTGCTGTTATTATTGATGTAATTTGATTGTGATAGAAATCATAAAAGAATAATGTTTCCATTCACCTACCTGTCCATAAAAAGAAGGGTTGGAGAGGTCCCTTGTGTAATATAAAAATCTTTGCTGGAAAATCTACCCTTTCATGCAAGCCAGCATAGCAGCGGGGGAAATCCTTGATGTATCTCGTCCACGACTCGTCTTACGAATCCGACATTGGTGAAAATTCTTGTTTTATTGCGTGTAAAGGCGGGCAGGCGTATGCTTATTTACAGGGTATCTCAACTTACGTATACATTTTCCAGAAATGGTAGTCATTTTTCTTTAGCATTCGTAATTTTGGAAACATTAACAGTAGTCAGAAGTTGAGAATCTGAATTTATTTCCTAAGTGACAAGACATTAGGTTCAGCTGCTAGTTGTCAAATTTACGGCCCAGAAATATAAAAAAAACCTATGTTCATCGCACGAAACATTAAAATTTTCATAATTTATTCCTTCCAAACTTTTTCAAGGATAATAGGTGCAATTAGTTAGCAAGTAAAGTACAGCGGGTATGGTAGCACACATTAATAGAAACAATACGCGTATTGATCTTTGGTTTCTTAAATACAAATGACAACAAGAGCTAAACAACTGGTTTCACTGCAACTGCCATTTCTTTGGTGAAGATTTAAACTTAATGCTCTTTTCTTTAGGAAAGCCGTACTCCTATTGCGGTTATGGCCAACCTTAATTCAATTCTGGTTTTAATACTTAATAAACTCCGAGTACATCATAATATTAGATTTACATAAATTAACATACACATTAACTGCTTGATTGTTTCATTAACATTCATAGTTCTTACATTAAAGCGAGCAAACCAAAGAATTAAATACATGATTACAATAATGCTTTACGTCTAACATCATACTTTACATTTTTGCACACATTTACACAAAATAAATACCAGTAGCTTTACAGACAACAAGAGCTAAACAACTGGTTTCCTGCAACTGCCATTTCTTTGGTGAAGATTTAAACTTAATGCTCTTTTCTTTAGGAAAGCCGTACTCCTATTGCAGTTATGGCCAACCTTAATTCAATTCTGGTTTTAATACTTAATAAACTCCGAGTACATCTTAATATTAGATTTACATAAATTAACACTCACACTAACTGCTTGATTGTTTCATTAACATTCATAGTTCTTACATTAAAGAGAACAAACCTAAGAATTAAATACATGATTACAATAATGCTTTACGTCTAACATCATACTTTACATTTTTGCACACATTTACACAAAATAAATACCAGTAGCTTTACCCGTCCCCGCATTCGCTCTCACACGTAATCATGGTTTTCGGAGATCAACCAAACCGAACGCAGTAACCGCAAAACGCTTCCAAATCACAGAAACTTGGGAATATTTTATATTAGAAAAACTCCGATCATTAAATTAAAAAGTAACGCAAATGTAATCAAAATTGTCTCCAGTTTTTAAGATCTGCCAAGCTAGTACCAATTAGCATTTTTTAAAGCTTCCCCATACGAAGGTTTCCCCGGATGATACAAATGAAAACCCGTATGAGCTGGAGCATACAACTGGGCCTGAGAATGATCCGCAAATGGATTTGCATACTGAGATTCCAATGAAGAATGTGGAGTGATAGCCATAAACTTGAGGTTTGAGAGGCAAGGGTTGGGCAGGGCCATCCATGTAAGATAAATGCGGAGGTCGAAATGAGGTCGTCGTTGTCCCAGCTCCAAGTAAACTTTCACCATAAGAATTGACCTCTCCGCTTCCCGTTGTACCCACAGATGAGTAGGCCCTTTTATCCCTCGGAGACACGGAGGACGGGGGTGTGAGACTCGGTTGAGAATCCGTTGAAGACACCGTTGGGTATGGAACAAGGGATGGGAAATAGGATGCCGTCGTTGCTCCGGAGCTGGATTTTTTGTGA
Source organism: Orthonychiurus folsomi (assembly GCA_036851895.1). Taxonomy (NCBI): domain Eukaryota; kingdom Metazoa; phylum Arthropoda; class Collembola; order Poduromorpha; family Onychiuridae; genus Orthonychiurus; species Orthonychiurus folsomi. The sequence continues at coordinate 10,684 of JAAXYW010001204.1, forward strand.
GGGTGATGTGGACCCAACATAAATTGAGACTCTCCTCCGTAGCCATCTGAACCGGGAGGAGTGGGTAGGGCCGACTGGACTGTACACATATCTTGATAGTAGGAACTTCCGCCACGGGTGGTGAGGGCTGCCGCCTTTTAAAATATATTTAAAAATTAGTGCTTCTATATAGTTTTTTCTGGTTCGCTTTCTTTAAAACGACGACGACTAAACGACGTTACCAGGACTGGAATATTATGTGGGTCCTGTCTGTCTTACTCAATAGCTCAATACACCACAAAATGTGATTTCAAAATTGAAAAATGATCATTTCAAAGCTATGAAAACATTGGCTTCTTGGATCTGAAAGAATGTCTTCACATTTTCAAAATCGTCCAAGTGTGGAATTCGGTTCAAATTATAATTTCTTACTCCAGGTAATTTTGTAACGTCATTTTCGCTCTGAAGAATATAGCGGAAGGTGGAAGAAGCTTACACCGGAAGTACTAAGCCCTCCGGGTGAAATCCTAAACTAAAACGCCATTTCGTTTTAAAAATGTGCTGACTGCTGATCTATAGCTAGTCCAGTTCTGGGGTAGGTCAGGTACAAAAAAAATTACATTACCTGGACATTCGCACGGATGACGCTTTCCCTGGATGCACACAATTGGCGTAGAAGGGTGGAAACGGGTAGCCCGTGCCCAGACTCGGAATCACATGGAATTCCGGATCGTGACCCAGTCCTTTGCCCTAAGAGGGAGTCCGTGCTGAAATCAATGCCGGAAGTCCCCAGCGGAGGAAGATGGTGCTCCATTTCCTGGCCCGGTAAATGTTTTGAAAGGACCTGCTCCAATCGCTTCACAGATGAACCACCCTATGTAGGTTAGTATAAAAACAATTGTGAATTCAGAGCTTGACCTGGAGTCAAACGCAAGGTCACGTATGCTATGTCCTTACCGTATGCTCCCATTGATGACTATTTTTCGCCAACCTTCCCGAATCCCCGTCTTCGGATTTTCCTTCCGTGGAAAGGCCGATCCCGCCAGTACCATTCAAATAATTTTTCCCAACGCTACTAATGGTAAGGGTCGTCAAATTGTCGTTGCCGTCTACTGCAGAGGGCGCCGTCGACTCATTTGGCACAATTATTTGTCGTTTTGGATTAAATTTTGTTTCAAGGATTGAATTGGGTGGCGAATTTGAATTTGGCAAGGGCGTGGCAGTAGTGGCCGCCGCACTGTGATTTTGGCTGGGTCGCTCACTTTTCCGTTTTCGCCCTTTTCCGGATGAGGATTGGGCTGGTTTTTCGACTGGTAATAAAGGAATCCCGAATGATTCAGATGATTCTGAGGGTCGGGTCGGGTAAAGAGATCGATCCTCGGGATTAGAGGCCGGAGGGTGTGGTGGGTGTGAGTCTGAAGATTCCGTACAACGACGAGGGGCACAATCTTCGGTCAAATCTGGTGACCTGTCGGAATCCCCAGATGAGGATCGTTTATTGGTGGCTCCGGTGTGGGTTTCACGGCTCAGGTTGCTTCCACCTGTCAAGAAAATGCACGATTTAATTTAGATTGTTTTGGCAAATTAGTCCATAAGAAGCCCACAATTTTGCAATTACCCGCTGTTTCAAGAGCAAGGATGATTTTCTTGTCCCTTTCGTCATCCCCAGGGATTTCCCTCTTCACGGCAGGCAAACACTCCTGCTCCAATTGACATGTGTCCATAACAATGTATGAGTATTCTTTTCCGCTGCAAAGGGAAGATTGGTGATAATTATTATTAGTTTTCCGTTTTGCAAATGTTGGGTCCACATTGTGGTCGGAATTGTGGGTTAAACTAACCTGATGACGTAATTGACACATATGATATTTTGTTCATCGGAATTCTTTGAGTTTGACACAACTGTAGCACACGTTTGAATCCACAAATAACCTCCGTTCTTATTTAGGAGTCGGTAATACTGGCTCATCACTTGTCCCTTGTCCAATACTAAATCAGATTACAATAATATTTGTTTAAATTAAAATTATTTCATGTGAGTTCCACAGCACCCGCTATCTTCGTATTGTCGATTTAAAACTAACTGGTTTGTCATATGCATCGAAATCACTATTTTGAAATTTCTAAATGGGGCCCTGCTTATTAAACAATTTGAGAAATTTAATGGAGAAGTTGTTAAAAGTTATTGCCCAAATTCAATATATTTTTTTAAAATCACTTGCTGCGATGATAATAACACTCGTTGTAATTATTACGAATTAACTATGAATTCTCAATTAATTAAAATGGTCAAAATCCACCAACAAATTGGGCTAAATGATTCCATTTCAAAAATGTGAGAGGAGTAACTGATTTAACTGGTTACAAAAGAGGAGGTTCGAAGCTGTAGTACGATTTTGATGAGTACGGTCGTTAACTTACAATCAACATGGCATTTCCTCAGTTTATTCACGTCCTCCGCATGACACAGTGCATACAAATTCCTTCCCATTAATTCTTCTGACGTGTAATCCAGCAATTCCGACACCCTACGTTCACAAATCACATTGTAAAAGCGTAGTCAGATCAAACACGTACGAGATGCGTACGCACTGCGTTGCGTGTAGGCAGACTCCCCGCAATTCATGCACAGTTTACGTTTACGTGCCTCCGCCTCCACTTTGTATTTGCCATTTGCGAGGAAAAAATCAACCGTAATTTCTAGTAAATTATACAAATGGACCCCTGGTGCCCAACATGCATTGTTTTATTGCTCCTTTGAATTAAATATTTAGGTCGACCATCGAAACCAAGTCATTTGGAATAAAATTATCGTAAAACTTTTCCTGGGGGCGGAGCTCCTTGACATTTCAATTAAGAAGATCAAAATCCCACATATTGTGTCTAGGTGTTATTTCAGTTTCTGCATAATTATTTTGTGCACCTGGCAAATTGGAAATTACGGTTTGAGAGATGAGCTAAAATGCAATGCAATCGTACAGTAGCGCAGCGCGGTATTTTTAAAATTAATCCAAGATGGCCGACGGCCACAGCAAATGACTTTGGCTGGCTTGACTTTTAATGGAAGTCTTACGATTTCCAGTAAATCCCTCTTACCTCGGTTCACAGTGAATGATCCGAAAGTCAAACGTGACTTTGGTAACAAACATGTCCGACTCAAGACGAATTTCGTGGACTGACGGAGGTGGAAGGGCAATGGCCAAGGCTACCATTCCCAGAAGTGGTGGTGGAGCTCCACGTTTCAGGGAAAATGAATACTGAGCACGTAGGCGACACAAGACTAGAACCACCTGTCAAAACATTGGAAGAAAAAATGTGATTACGATTATGGTTTATTAAGAACCAAAGAATTATGTAAGTTTATATTCCAAATTAATTTACACGCCGTTTGAAATAGGTAAAAATCAAAGGCAAGTAAATTAGTATTACCAAGGTGCTTCGACCAAGTCCATGGTTGGTTATTGGTAATTCAATTAAATTGTATTCCTCAGTGAAAATAACATTTAAATAGTTTTGGGACTCGACCTAAGGATAAACCAAGCCAAGCTAAACGAGGATGCAACCATAAATTCGCGGTCCAACCATCACTCCTCTTATTTGCCATTTACCCGATTTGAATTACAAATTTGTCAACCACTATCTTCCATGTACTTGAGAAATGAGAATAGGAGAAGTAGAGATCCTCCTCTCAAATTGCCGTTTACAAACACTTCTTGTACCCGTGAAACAAACTGAGGAGATCGAATCGCTTTGGCGAATCTCGTCCTAAATTTCTCTCCCTCATAAATTGTCTTATCAAATGTTTTAGCTTGGAGAAGTGAGTCTCATAAATATTCGACCGGGACTAAAACAAACTCCGGTTTAATTGCATTTAAATAGACCCAAGGGATTTGGGGGAGGTGGGACAGAGTTTCACTCGGGGAATAGATAAGCATGAGCCATAAACATTCTCATGGGGGGGATTGCCCGGCCACGTCGCGTCTCGTCCGGTTATAGTTGGAATTCATGAAACTTATTAAGCAACCAAAGGAAATTTAAGCTTTGTAATTCGAAACACAATAGATTCTAAAATGGATCTGTTTAAACAAGAAGTTTACTAAAGAACGCCGGATCTACAAATCTGTACGTGTACCCTAAGATTTTGTATTGCTCTTTTATTAAATAAAATTCAAATCGACTTACGCGATACCCGGAGGACTTAAAGTGACATCCTCTTTTTGTTAGTGTTGACTTCATTCTAATACAAAATGCGCGGTCTAGGCCTTTGTAACCAGCATTACTCGTGATTGACATCAGGGATGACACTAATTAAACAGAAATTAAAATTTTTGTACAAATGATCTTTTCGAACCATTCCCGTCGCCCAAACTAACGACACTGATTACGTAATATATCGTTTATAAAAAAAATTTATTGGAATATAACATTGTTTGTCAGACAACACATGCTTACAACTACTGTAATGTATATTGGTAGAGAAATATTCTATGACATATGGAAACAATACTTCATACAAATTCAAGTTTACAATTCAACACAGTTGAAGTCATCTGGTTTATCTGAACTTATACAGATGAATAAAATATAATTTTTTAATCACCGTCAGGATTATTCGTCGCAGAATTTGAAGATCCGTCATCGGAGCCAACGGGGGACGGAACACTCGTTCCAGGACCATGACTCAAACCCAAGCCAAGCTGTTCCGCCAATTCCGCATGATCACTCGGATGAATGTAATCAAACACACTGCTACCAGTCATCTCAACCTGGAAATTAAGTTTTTTTATAATTAATCCCATTCCACCCGTGGCACCCGTGCAAGGCAACTCATTACTCACTCCTTTAAAAAAATTAACCATGCTTGCTTTAACAAGTTAATTGGAATAATTAATCAAACTTCCAAATCTCACCTGTGATAGCCCAAGGTAAATGGAAACTGTTTCAGAAATGTACAGGAATCGACCGTCGGCCGCCAATGCAAACGCAAATCCGTCCAGCGACTGAAATTTTAAAAATCATTCGAAAAATTTAACACTTTGCGTTCCACGCTGTTTACAATTCAGTAAAAGTATCACATTTTATTGAAAAATTAACTGAAATCACTGAAAGAGTTGTAATTGGTTCATAAGTTAGCATTTGCATTTGACTGCTACTGCATAATATTCTTACCTGTAGAATATGTGTGCCTTGGTGTTGTTCAAAGAGGTCCAGCGTGGGATTTCCACAAGACCGCCCGGCTCGAACAGTTCCTGCAAATTAAAATATTTTCTAAATGATCAGAAATAGATTCGTAAAACTCTTGCTTGACTATACTGTTTTACTGTTTTAGTAACCAGAAAGAATAGAAATTAACTAAAGTTAATTATTGGATTTAATTACAAAATTGCAAATTTCCAAGTGGTGTCTTGATTTGAATTTAAAGAATTAAGAGCAAAACCCCACAACACACGCGGCTATGACGTTCCTGGAAAATTTGTCAAACCAAATCCCATTTGGGAATTTCATAAATCATTTCTTCCAAATTCGAAGGAAGATTTCTTCAGCGAGGCAGATTTATTGCCCAGACTTCATTTTTTACAATGCCGCCATGATTTAAATTAAGTTTTGCCGTAAGATTTTAATTGCCTGGTAGAGTCCGTCGTCGTCGTCGTGCAAACAATGCCCAAGAGATTCGAAGGATTTTAAGCAACCCCAACTGTACCATGGCCCATGGCATGGCACAGAATTCGGCCCAACCCGGGTATACCAGCACAGCAAGTGACGAAATTGTGAATTTGACTTATTGAATGAGAAAACTGTTCTCTCTGTGCTCTGGGGGCCACAAGGGGAAGGGAAAGGACTTTGTTTCGCCTTCTCCAACCCATAAATTAGTAGGAAAGTGAACAAGGTTGTAATCAAGTTCATCAGTGTTTTGTAAATGTGTTCTTGTCGTCCAATATATCAAAAAACCCTCCCGTTCCCCATTAATTCAACCTCCCGGATATTAAGTTGTCAACTTTCACAGGGAGGAAGGAGGGAGAGGGTAGCAAAAAGTTGAGAAGAGAAATTTCTCTTTTGGTCGCGTCGCAAGGGAAAGGTATGTAGTTTTCCTTCTGTGCTAATTTTTTATGGTCCCTTTTGACTCCCAAGTACAAGATTTGATTTTCTTTCCCTTCCCCCTTGCTTCCTTGACAAACGCCCTCTCCAACCCGTATCTTTTCCTCGGAAACACTTAATCAAACACTAGTAAAAAAATTTCTGTAATGACAATTTTAACTAGTGAGGCGAACCACAAAACACAAATGTACAAATACTTATACATGGTTTTAATATATAGCTATAACTACTAGCTCAACCGTAATATTTAGAAGTTTAATTATTTTAAAACAAACTAAATGTCAATTCAAATAAATAAATGTGAAATATATATCTTAATACTAAACCGCAGGTCAAATTCCCAGCAATCTCGTGTGTTATAACATATAAAACAAGGCAGAATACAGAGAATTGATTTTTGAAAGCCAAGAGATGAATGAACCCACAAAATGAGAGTAAATTCAACCAAAAAAGTTGGATTGCGAATGCGAGGGTATTGCATTGCCTTGCCTTAATCCATAAGAACAACGACAGGATTCGTCCATCCATTCTTGTGTTGTTGTCTTGACTCGCATGACTGGATGGAAGGAAAGCAAAATGAGAGGAAGGGAAAAGAGCGGGCTACATTTTCGCGATGACAGACTTCGATTCTGACTTCATTTCATTCTCCTCACGATTTCCCCCACGTTTCTCTTCTTCTCCTCTGCTCCTGAATTTCCTCTGAATGCCGATTAAGGTTTTGACATACGGACGGACGCTATGCAGTGTGTGGTGAAGGAAAATGCACGCAGGAAAGACCCTTAGTTTGTTGACTCAAGAAGACGTACATAAGACTCGTATGGATGAAATGTAAAGATTTTACAAATTAAAATTTTTTCCTTAAAATTTTCAGGTTAAAATTGCCAAAACCAATCATATGAGAATCAAACTATGATGTCATGCATTTAAATGTGCAATAATTAAAGTACTGAAATTAACACAATCGGTAAATAGGTTATGTGCCATTCCAATTACGACACCAAATATTTTATTTTATAATTGATGTACTGTAAATTCTAGTAGAACAGTTCTTTGCCATGTGTCCTAATGATAAGGCGATTCGTCGTTATTAAAAGCAACACGATTTTATATACTGAGAAATTCCATGGAATGCCACACTGGAATGCCGTGATAAGCCGATTAAGGTTTTGACATACGGACGGACGCTATGCAGTGTGTGGTGAAGGAAAATGCACGCGGAAAGACCCTTAGTTTGTTGACTCAAGAAGACGTACATAAGACTCGTATGGATGCAATGTAAAGATTTTACAAATTAAAATTTTTTCCTTACACAATAGGTAATTAGGTTATGTGCCATTCCAATTACGACACCAATAATGATAATAATATTTAATTTTATAATTGATATACTGTAAATTCTAGTAGAACAGTTCTTGGCCATGTGTCCTAATGATAAGGCGATTCGTCGTTATTAAAAGCAACACGATTTTATATACTGAGAAATTCCATGGAATGCCACACTGGAATGCCGTGATACCATCACAGTCACAGTCAAAATAGTAAACTAGCCAATTTTTATCATTTACCCAACATCCCTGCCTTGCAATTCCAAACACATCTTGAAGGGAATTGGGAAACTTTGAAAATTCGCATAGTTTAACTGACTTTTTCCCAAGGGAGCCTCCCTTCTCACTCTGTCTTCCCCAAACCCTGCATTGGGTCACGTAGTTCACTTTATTGCTTTTTTATTCGGATCCCTAACACTTGGTCGAACCAACCCACTCAATCCAAAGTCCGTACAAGTCCGAGTTTGATTATCTGTTTGTCAGTACATGAAATAAACCATTCGAGTTATGGGCTGGGGGTGATTTTTATGATCAAATGCCTCATTTGATCACTGCAGCAGAGCACTGACCGCAAACTTTTGAAAGAATTTCTCCAGATTTCTGAACTGCAAATAATCCCCCTTCAAAATCCACCAATTAAAATCCTGTGCTGTGATTTACGAGCTAAAGACGTGACCCAGTGAACTTATTTTCCAGGAGCGCACAAGTACTACCCCCCTCACCCATTAAATTGCATGCAATTACTCCAACATCATCCCCCAGGCCTGAAACGAAGGGGGAGAAAGATCCGTGCTGTGCTGTGCTGTGCAACAAGGAAAGAAAACCCGGACTATTTTAACCCGGGTAACTCACGTACGTACGTACGTCGTCGTCGAGAAAGTCCTAATCTAATCCATCCTGTGCCGTGGCACCAAATCCACATTACATTGGGCGCTGATTTTGGTCCGTCGTCTTTTGAAACTCAATCAAAATCAGCTAAGCTCAGCTCGCGTTTATTTTTTTTTACCACAAAGAAAGTGCATTGGCTGCGGTTTTACGTCGGATTTTTCCTTCCCGTTGCGTAATTTACACACAAAAAGTGCTGTGCTCCTACTCGCAGAAATTACATACATCGTACGGCTACGTACGTACTCAACTCGTACAAATACAATTCCTGTCCTCAGTTCTTCAGTTCAGTTCAATTTGGGGGGATTTTTTCCTTTTTGTGAAGAGGGGGGAAATAAGGGGGAAGGTAATTCAGTGGCTGGGAATTTGGCGGGAGCTTTCAATAGTTTGGAATTGGAGGGGCCGTCGCGTCCGTGTCGTGGTTAAAATAAGGTTGTCGTACGTACACGTACGTACGTGGTTGTCAAGCCTTAATTCTATTTCGTGGCTTGGATTTGAGATATTCGATTGGATTAGAATGTTTGATGTTCAAGTAAGGATTGATTAGATTTGTGGGAACGAATTTCGTCTCCAATCTGTGAACCATTGTCCTGTGTTTGTGGTTGTTAAATAATGGAGGGTGGGGTGGAGGTTCTATTAAAGCGTGAATGAATTTACAAATTTAGAATAGAAGGTGAATAAGCAATAGTCATAGCAAGGGATTGGGGGGAAAGGAAGGAGTACTTAATTTAGTGCAGCATTATCTGTATAAACTATCTATATCTGCTGTGTTGTATACTACACAATACATGGAACTTGGGTAATTAAGAAATAGCACAGCGTAATGAATGGAGATTCGGATACGATATGGTAATTACGAACCAGGAAATTGAGTTACGTACGTAAGGCAAAGGGAAATTAGGGAACGGATACACATTTACTCACCCTTTTTATTGAGATTCGGATTATCCTTCAGCCAGGGTGGATCCCCATGGGAAGAAAAGTCTTTGATTCGAAGATAAGAAATTGTGAGGCGAATGATGGATGCCTTGTCCAACTGTGAAGTTATGGCGGCTGGAAGTGGAAGCATTTTGGCCAATTCGTAGAATTCATAGTTTTCCTTCCCACGGCGCGAGCGGGCTGCATCTCGGGACTTTTCTTTCCGGAGTTCCAATATACTGAAAAACAATCCAATTGTTAGTCCCTGATCAAAATAGAAACTTTTATTCCACCCACCTGAACACACCAAATATCTACCTACCGCAACTTAAAAATAAATATTACGGTGTTTAACTAATTCCGCGCTTCTCAAATTTCAATGACATTTCCGCGTCCGCGGCGCGAGATTTATGAAGGTATTAAAATAACATTTTATTTTCTTAACTTTCCCAGTCCGAGATTCGGTCAATCCTTTCCCTTCGCCTTCGTCGTCAGGGACGGATTTATCTGATTCGATTATCACTGATCTGTTGGGTCAAATCCCTTCCTGGGCATCATTTGGGGAAGTTGAACTCAATTCGAAGGCAACGGACTGGGGACGAAAGAAAGAATGGAATGGGCCATTGGCAAAGACGTGTTCATAGTTATTAGTGTCTCGTAAATCAAGGGCGAAGCCGTTGAAAGTCCAACCAAACCCAACCCAACCGCTGGATCTTTAAGTGAAAGGCAACAAGTCTCAAGGGATGGACTTTCCCTTCAAATGTTATTTCGGGGGACTCAAATGAAAACAATGTGAGTGAAAATCTCTGTGGGACTATAAAAGTGAGAAAGTATGAGATGGTTGCCATTGATTAGACGATTCGTAGCGTCCACTTCATCTGGCTATGGGCTGAGCGAATGTCCACTTCGGATTGGAGAGGGGAATGATCATCATATCCATTCTAAAGGAAATGGATTGATCCTTAAAACCTTTTCATTTTGGATAGGGCTCCTTTTTACTATGGGGAATTGTAATTATTTCAAGGAGGTCACGTTCACACGTCAAAACTTTTACTTTGGAAAAAAACTTAAATAATTTTTGTTTTTTTGCTTATAAATTAAAGAGTGTGATCAACGTCAGTAATTAATTACAAATTACTGGATCCGAACAATGAGATTTGAAGTTTGAATTCAAATTTTTCATTTTTTAATAAAAATTCGCCGTTCCACAATATAAGTATGAATTTCACACTTCAAGTAAACATCACATTTTCTTGCCATTGGCTGTCATGTACATGTTGAAACCTTCCTACCCTTTCCACGGCACGGACATTTCCATAATATCAACATCAATAAATGTCCATTTCCATCCATTCATTTCAAAATCATACAAATACACACATACGTATGTAATATGCATGTGAGGGCAAAAGTTTAAAATAGTAAAGTGTTGCTTTGAGTCAAAGCGGGGGTTCAAAGGGATTGGCGGGGTTTGACATGAATGGAAGTGTAAGACAAGCCTCAGAGCCTTTGCACTCTTCCCTTGACATGATGTGACCTCTGACTCAATATCCCATTGTGTGGAACGAAGTCGTTGAACCTAATGGAACAAATTAAGGTTCGTAATTTATTGTAATTCGAACTAATGATGGACAGACCGCTGTGACTTTTATCCACAATTTTATATTTTTCAATGTTTTTACTCGAATTCGAGTCATCTATTAGTCATTTCTTATAGTATGATATTTCTAAAAATTAAATCGTCTTATTTAATTGTCTCCAAGAAATTACAATAATACAATACAGCGGAGTAGGGAGTAGGTGTCGTCGATGTTATTATATACCCTTGAAATTGCATTGAATGCACTCAATCAGATCAGCATTTGAGACAATATTATTTTTGTCGCCAAGTAGAGTGCCGTGTCACGTACACCTAGGGTAAAATTCTTCCTAATCCTCAAGTGGTAATTTAGATTTATTTAGACAAGCCCTAGATTCGTCCATTATAACATTCCTCAGGACGAACTACGGTTAACTGATTTAAAGTTACTAAGAACTAACATATAATGATCGTCGCTGCGCTGCCCTATGCGTCAAGGAAGTCAATCAATTTTATCAAATTCAGTCCAGATATCAATTTGTTCAAAACCAGGTGGCCTTTCCGGCTTGCAAATCTTTCGCCAATGTTAAAATTCAAAATAAAACCGTGCAAATTCCACATTAATTGCAAATCATGTAATCCCATACCAGGAGTGAGTGAAGGCTGGATTGACCGGTGATTGGCGGGTGTGGAATGAGCCCGCAGAGGCTGCCGCGTAGTCCATAGCTGACATGGCTCCATACGGTAAAATCGTGCCGAAGCCCGGCACACCGCCCCAAGCCCCCGCCAGATTGACTAATCAATTTCAAATTTAGTAATGCAAATTCCATTTAATTCTAACCCATATTTCCCACCTGGATATTCAATTTCGGCGATAGATTCTGCACACTGTACGACAACACTCCTAATGTGTAATTTGTCACTGCACTACCCACTACCCTATACGCCAAGGTTAAAACCCAATCCGAAGGGCCGCCGTAGCGGCTATAATTGAAACGAAACTCGAACGTGAACAATTACAATGGGGTCACGTCACGGAAACGGAGTAGTAGTGAGTCAAAACGTGGGACGGTTTTTAGCCTCGACTCTTCAGGAAAACAGCTCCTGGCCGGACGTGTGATTAGAATGGGAATGCGGGGAAAGTCCACCGTCGTCGTCGTTACTCCACAAGGCTGGAAGAATTTTAACCCATTCCTTTAGCAGAAACAGCGGCGGTCTGGGATTGGTTGAACGATTCTCGTACCGGAAGCCCATAAGTCCGTCACGTTTCGCGCAAGTCGACCTCCCACGTCCCAGCCTCCCCGATTTTCTCGTCGTCGTCGTCGTCCAACAACGAAGGCAAATAGCAAATGCTTTTGAAGCTTCCCAAAACTTTTCTCCGTTGTTTCCGTACTGTAACGTACGTACGTGCTACTTCATCCTCACCTGGAATTCCCGCCTCCACCAATCATTTTCGGAGGGAATTCCCCTCCCCATGCCTCGTACACTTGTTTTGGAATTTTAGTATTCGGAGCGGCCGAAAAAGATCGGTTCGTACGCGGCGTACGTGCGAGTGAGGAAAGTCACACTTCGACAGCTCATAAAGAAATGCAGGGCCACGGAAATGATACAAAGGGGGAAGAATACAAATGACCTTTAAATACGACGACAAGTTCATTCCACTTTTGTCAACTCCTCATTTAAACCCTAGTGGAGCGACATTTCGACCATTGTAGTACATAGTAGTGTGTAGGGTCCAGGTACGTTAGTGACCCCGAAGAGGAACGTAACGTACGTGTGGAATTTGGGGCACGGGGGAGGAAAGAGGCCTGCATGAGAATAATAATAATAAGGGGAGCGTGTCCCGGCACAAGGCCAAGGGGAACAAGGGAAATCGTTTATATTCTACCCCTTCCCCCCACGTACGGTTCGTAGTGTAGCCCGGGAAATGTATTTAATGCACGAATTGTCCAAATCAAAACTTACACGACGAGCTAAGGAAGGACGAATGACTTACGGTGCGGTCAAGCATAATAAAATAGTATGGGAACTAACTACACATGTTTGGCTCACGTGATAAACTGTACGTCGAAATGAATGGAATTCATTCATGGAAAATTCGAGTTGTCATTTCTTTAGGACTATAACATAGCAAAGCAGGGACAGGAATTCAAGAAATGGAGTTGGTTTTTAGGTTTGTGGGGGCTTTCCTTTTCGAAATAGAAATAGTAATTTGAACGTCGATTTTTATTTAATAAATATGGACTGGTAAAATAACGCATTTAGTTTACAGTTATGGACACTCTTCTAATTGGAATTCAGTCCGATTGTAAATTTCTCCCAGTTTTACGACATTTCGACAAAAAAAATTATTAGCTACCCAAAATTCAAGTAATTAAAAAGAATCT
>JAAXYW010001205.1:0-23818 GCA_036851895.1 Orthonychiurus folsomi
CCCCCCAATATGAACTTAGACAGTTCTACTACTCGTAAGAACGACCGGCGACAAGATAGGAAGATTGGTGTCTTTTCTTTTACAAATGCCTACCAGAATACAAAACAGAGTTGCTCTCGCTTATTGTTACCAGATCTAGTGATATCTCGGTGCGCGTGCGGAGCGGTAGAAAATGTTCCAAAACTTTTTATAAAAGGGAACAAGTGACTGCGCAATTTAGTTTTGATCAGCATAACCATAGGGTTAGAAGGAGATCATCTTCGCTAAAGGTCATCGGGTGTACACACTCCGACATCAGGCAATAATTCCAAAGTTCGCTAAGTTGTCAATATAATGCTCACAAAACCTGCTATTACTAAATTAATTGATCGAAAGTGAAGCACATTAACAGAGAAATGGGACTAGGATTCACCAGGCGTTTTCGACAAGCGAGAAAAACCACTTTTACTTGTTTACTGCCACTACTACAGTTGGTTGTCATTATGACACAGTGTACGCTTAATTACATCTTTAGCCTATAAACATTCAAGTCAAAACTTATAGCGCTGCTTCATCGTACATAAGCAAATGCAATTCACTGAAGTTTAGGCGGGTAGAGGTGGTGATTCACGATTTGGATGGATCCCTCCATCGCGGCCCTTGCGATATTTTCCAAAAGTGATTTTGGCAGACCTCTGTATAAATCGCGGTAACTTCATTCAATAAATCTAGTCTTAAAATTTCATGGAGACACGAATCCTTCTTGAGATTATTATGTTTGGCAGGATAAAACAGGACATGCACAAATTTTAAGAGTGGCAAAATAATGATGGCATTAAAATCCTTCATTAGAAATTTTTTAGGCTCAAATTCTGCTAGAAATGTATTTGAAATGTCTGATTAAGATTAGAATTGCATGCTTATTTTCCAACGATATCAAAGCCTCATGAGTATGCTTTGCTTTAATTCTGAAATACTTGTACAAATAATTGTGGTGGCATGGATGATGTCTCAGAAGCATATTATACGGAGTCAAGCAGAAGCGTATAATATTACCTAGCAAAGTTTTAATTCCCAAACAACATTTTCACCAGTCAATTGATTAAATTTGGCATTCGGCAATAAAGACCTGACCTGACATTCTTCAGCTTAGAAATTGGCTGCAAGATGTGTTTCACTCGATTATATTTTCGTTTCTAGATTAGACACGGTTGGGTGCATAACATGCATGGTTGCATGAAATGAGTCTGTTTTAACAGTTTTACTTTTAAGCTTATTTCACATGCGTAAGGGAGGATCATTTTTATTATCTTTCCATGTAACGGGTCGGAAAGCCCAATTCACTTCGTGGGTTATTTGCCAGTGGATGTGATGAAGATGATATATTTCATCATTTAAATGCCGATGATATTTGAATTTGAATTGCCTTGGTCTCGATTTCAGATCGACTGTGAAATGGAGCACTAAACACATTTCTCATGCTTTGATAGAATAAAATTTGTTTTAAATCTATTAGCTTAACTCTGTGTCAACCAGAGACCTAGTCGCATTTGAATCTGAGGTTTTACATTTACACCTGTCGTTTAGAGGAAAATAGTTTTAAGATTATTAATTAATATCTTGCTACTCTCATTAAATTTATTCAATTGTCTAATTTTAGAAGGGATTTTTGGGTGGCCACTGTTACTGTTGTCGTCGTATGCCATATGCAAATGTTATTTGCGGACGATAGGCGAAACAGAAACAGGGCAGTAGTTGAAGGCTGGATGAGTGGTGACTCCTTTCACAGCCATGTCACTTACCGGCAACCCGTGATTGTAATTAGCATTTGATGTTTTTTCTAGCATTCTAAGCGCTTTCCGTTTTGTTCTAGCTCAGTCGGCCAGTACGGATATTCGTGATACTCAACATGAAGCGTAATGAGAAATTTGAATGATTTCTTCTCACTCACGGGATTACTCTGAAACTACTTAACTTTAAAATACGAGAAGGCGACGCGGCCAGTGTTTTTACTTTACACACCTTGTAATTTGGAACTCTATAGGCTCTGTCTTGCACGCATGCCAGACATAAATCAAATTTATTGCTTGTCACTTCATTTAGGAGTACGACCCAGTTTTGCATTGCCACTATATGTACCACTAATCCCAATAACCTTCGTTAAGATTTGCAAATGATTAAAAAATAGTATGCAACTAAACTAGGGACTTCGTAGTGCAGAGCATACTTGTACTAAGCACTAAATACTTAATTACATTGCATTAGATTAGCTGCAGTTCCAGGAATTAACCTCGGGGTTGCACTGTAATTTCAAATCTCAAATAAAAAGGCAATTGACTCGAAGCTTAAGGACGTGAACAACGCCGAAATTCGGACACCCTAATGATGTAACTTGGTAGATGCAGTGCACTATTTCATTGCCGCACTGCAATGCACTCTCCGTCAGCAATACGCATCCATGAGAACAAATCCCAGTCGATTCTACCCACAAACAGGTTTTATTTGACTTAAGATTTTCAGATCGTTCAATTTATTGGCCCGAGAAGATCACGTCATATTAGTACAATTTGTTTAAAAAGACAATTCAACTTCGGACTAATCCGGGAGTGGAATAACTCTTCCATGTTTGAGAAAATGTGTAATCCGATTGATTCAAAGTGATTAAGATCATGTACTATTTTAAGTTCAGCGTTTAGTCATCCAAATACATACATAATACCAGTGAAAACTGTATTGTCGCAGTACTGCAATTTGAAATAGGTAATGAATGATGAATAAATGAATGAATAATAAAATAGCATCACTTAACATCTTTTAGCATGTGCTAGTTTTAATTAAATTCGTGTTGTAAAATCCGTATTTATATTTGCGTTTGTAAAAGTCAACAAACATTAGTTAAAATCTTTCCACAATTTGAGTACAGAAACGATATTATCTTTAGATCTTATTATTAAAAACTTTTCTCACCAAGTAGAAATTAATGAATGGAAAGCATAGCATTTTGGCACATTTCACCCATTCCACTACTGACATGTCATGGTTAGATTATTGTCCTAATTATAATAGAAAACATTCAAAACACAAATTGCTACTTGCTAATTTAACTGCAGATGAATATCTTGGCTTAGAACAAGAATTAAATCAGACCATTATAACTGAAAGACATTTGCGTTCGACATCAATGGATCCAAATCCGGAGGAAATTTCTAGAATTCGGATTGTCGGAATAAGTCCTGACTCTTCACCGCTTATATAATTAATCGTCCAGCCCGGTAAAATATGTTTGACCAGCAGGAAAATAGTGGGCACTAATAGGGACGCTCAATAAATCCTGATGTTGGTTCTGCATAGTTTTTGCATGTACAGCAGTTCCTTCATTTGTTTGGAATTGAGTAGTCACGTAACTAGGATGCTGTTGTAGTGATTGCAATGCAAATGGAGTAGAATTCATATCCAATGTGCTTGAATAACTATTCCCTTCACTAACACTTATACCTGACAAAGCTGAACACGAGGAAAGTGTTTTCGCTAACAAAACAACTTTACGATCAACAAGTAATTCATTTGTGCTGGTACTCAAATGTGCTGATTCGAGGTGTAGAGTTTCCTTAGTGCCAGGATTGTTTGCCTCAGAATTACCTACCAAACTCTTTCTTGATTTATGCGTCTTGATTTTAACAGAAGTGTTATCAGGAGGCTTTTTATGGATCTTCATGTGCTTGTAAAGGTTGGACTTGACTCTAATTTCGCGACCGCAGATTGGGCATTGGTGTTGCTTTACGCCTGTGTGAATTGTGATGTGTTCCTTTAAAACAATTAGTAGTACAAATTTAAGAAACGTATTGGACATCTATTATTAAAACATTACCTATTAAATGATTCTTAGAAACTATCATAGCTAGTTACCTCCAATGATTTCTTTTTCTTAAAAGCCTTTCCACATACTTCGCAAACAAAATCTCGAGTTGTTTGATGGCAGATTTTATGGCCTTTCAGAGCCGAGTAAGTGTAATACTCTTTAAAACACACGTCACACTTATAGTCTTTACGACCCTCGTGTCTACGAATGTGAACACGAAGAGAACTCGCACTCTTGAACCTGAATTCGACGAAAACAACATTATATAGACACGTCAAATTGAGAAATACTATAAATTTGTGAAATGCTGCCCTTACGCTTCGCCACATATTGAACACACATGATTCTTCAGATTAAAGTGAACGACATCTCGGTGAGCTACATGTCAAGCACAAAATATTAAGAGCGTGTGTTAGTATAATAGTTATATCCAGAAGCTTGTATTCCCAAAAAATGAGTTAAGGATCACAGATAAAGTCCACATGCCATATAGAAAAGGCTGAACAAGATAGACAACCATAGTAACCACATGCGTGTAATTCAATTTTGAACACGATTGCCGTTCTAATTATTTAGGGATGGAAAAGGGTGTTTTCATTATAATTCAGGTTTCCATTTAATTGTTACAATCTCAATTGTTAAATCGTTAAACATCCTCATCCAAGTGATACGTTATCGTTACGAAATTATGAAATTAGTAAAAATTGCCAAATCTTAAATAAAGTGGAATACTTCTCCCCACCTCATGCAGCAAAAAAACGTACAACGTACCGACCAGGGCTCCCTTCATTTTAAATGTCGCGTCGCAGTGGTCGCATTTCCACGGACGTTCATCTTTATGAGTGGCCAAATGAGATTTCATGTTCCACTGAGCAATCCTGTCAACAAAATAAAATTAGGAAAATTGTAAACCTATGTGATAAACTTCATCGGTGTGCGGTAGGCAAATTCAGAGAGGTTAGACCAATCTGCAGACTAGATTCTGTCTATGCACTCGGGATACTCGGGAACGGGCTACCTAAGGTCTATCATAGTTTGACTCGGGCTTGCTTACATTGCACAACCTCGCAGTAAGGTGAATCAAATAAACTAAAAACTCCAAGCAAACAACATAATAGTACTAAGTCAACCTTTTCTTGCAAATCGAGCACTTCGCCATGTACTGTTTCTTTTCATTTTCGGGCAAGTGCCTGATAAGGTGCAGGTCAAGGCTCATCTTGTTTGCCAAAATTTTTCCACATCGGTCGCACTCTACTTGGCGATTTCTATGGACTGCATGCCGATGCTGTCCTAGCGCCCGCTTGGTTGGAAAACTTTTCCCACAGTCTTCGCACCTGGTGGATAGACAGTTATGCTAAAAATGAAATAAAAATACCAAATACATTAAGTTAATTTAGTCCTTACTTATTAAAATAGAAGTGAGATATCCAGTGGGGGTAATAGTCTTCAGTAGAGGCAGTCATATCTTTGTCTGGAACTGTGGGTCATTCAAACAAACTTAACAAACAAGCTGCATATGAACTACAATGTTGGCACTTCTTACACAAGACTCCGCAGATGTCACAAGGATACATTACTGGATTCTCTTGGTGAACAGTTTCCATGTGGTCCTTGAATGTGCTCTTTCCACCTAAAGCAATGACAGAATAAATGATGTGCTCCTTTCATTTACAAAAGGTAAAGGTAGCTATGGTTGATTGACTGACCCATGATTTAATGATTTCTTACCAGGGATTAATTTTTTGCACTTGGTGCAGTAGAGTTGTGACAGCTTCTCAGTGCTGATCAAAAACTTCTCCAATTCTTTAGACCTCTCAGACTTGACGGAGTTAGAATGAAATAAGTGATCACAGAAGTAGTCCCAGTCTCTTTCAGACAGGTGCCTTCTAGCATAATGAGAATGAGTGGCAGACAGGTAAACTTCTTTTACTGTACCAAGAAACCAGTTGATAAAAAATTAAAATAAACTTCTAAGAATTAGATGGAGCCACAAACCTCTGTTCATCTTCTTGAAATTCTTATACACGCGAGCCTGAAAGTTATAATAATAAACAAACGTTAATATATATTATATAATAATTAATATATATATGTATATATATATTAACCTGAAACGCCTCAAAAGGAACTGGTTCATCTATAAATTTCTCGCCATTGCTCAATGCAGTTTCGTGCCTTCTTGTAATAGCAGAGTAAAATATGTGCCAATTTTGAATGCGATCATAGCACTCAGCGCAAATTCCAATGTTGTTTGAAAACTTTTCAATCTACAATAAAATGGAAAGAACAAAAATCCAAGATGAAAAGGCCAAATCAAACAGTCGTAGAAGATGAATTTGAGTATAAATGCATCCTGCCTATTCTTTAAGGCATAAAAATGGCAAATTATAAACAAATATATTGTAAACTATGCTTTCCATCTTCCTTACCTGAATATCAACGTATCCAAGCATGACTTCCACATGCTGCTGTAATTCCTTTGACTCTTCAAATATTGCATCCACGAACTCTCTGTGGCGAAGGCAGACAACACACTTCTTCAATTCATTTCTGTCATCTTCACTGGTCTCATCTTTTTCAAATTCGTCGTCAGATATCAGTTGTGCCTTTTTAAGTATAGGCTTTGTACGTGAACGCCCTTTGCAGACCTTATCCTCTCCCTCTTTCCCAACATACACTATGCTCTTCTTTGTATTGGTAAGTTGTCTTGTGCGTAAGCGCTCCTTAATGTTGGGTTCAGATTCAGCAATAATAAAAGCTGGTTCAGTTGGCGTCTTGCCTTCCAAAAGATCATCTTCGCAGGAAGTTGAATCAATATCTTCTAAATCAATTTTCACGCAAATTCCGCCCTCGAGATCCATTGGCTTGCTTTGGTCAATCTCACACAGCTTTTTAGAATTATCATCGTCAATTCCTGCTAACTCTCCTTCAACCTTTTGCTGAATTACAGATTGTGTTGGGATGTTCTTCCTTCCCAAGGTATTGCATTTCTCCATCTTAGGATCTTCTATAGAAGTGTTAATGCTAATTGCATTAGCATCTGCATCTTGGACAAGCTGAAACAAAAAAAAATTAGAACACAAACTTGGCATGCAATTGGTAAGCAGCCGTACTATTTGAGAACTGCTAGAGCCTAGTTGACATTCACCATGTCCAAGGCTGTCTGACATTACAGTTACGGTGTCCACAAGGCGGGGGTCGGCATGGTACGCTGGACTGAGCTCATTACTCTGACGAGGAAGGGATAGTAGCAATTGCTCGTGTAGTGAATTGTCTACATGTCCAAAGAAAACATGGCTCCCAGAATTTTCTTCATTTCCAATTTGGGCGTCTTGCTTGACGTTGGCATTGAACGAACATTGCAGCTCGCGACCTTCCATCAGTATTTTAAGTTGCTTGCTAGGAAGGATTGAGATTCCCAGTTTAGTAATAATATTTACGATTCTGAACTTGAGGTTGGTGTAACGCTGTGCTTCTGGTTTAATCCAAATAAAATGCCGGAATCAGATAAACTCGTGCCGGTTACAAACAGATTCCTTAACCTGGGTTAGAATGGCTGCCCAAATAGGACTTCGTCGTAAAAAGTAGCCTAAACTAAACCTAAACGCGAAAGTAGAGCTTTTATTTAACCTAGAATTTAAAATTTGTTCAAAATATTAACAATCCATAATTAAAAACTATTAAACTCAGAAAAAAGTGTTCTAGCGCCCTAGTAAATCTCACAAAGGAAGATTATGCTGAAATAGCTGTTACAGGTTTCCCATTAATTACCTTCAGATTTAGTCCTTGGACTTCAGCTCTTACTTTCTCAACGTCAATGCCACTCGATTAGTATTCCTGAATTTGTTTCACGCAGACTGCAGTTCGGCTTTCAAAAAGCTTAATATAACCATCCCCACACTAGTGCTTGAGATGCAGTGCTCGCACTGACATTCACAAATCCAATAATAAACCGATCAAGTGAATTGTTTGTGCTGTTAAATTTTCCTCCGGATGTGCTCTCTCTGACTTATACGTAGGGGGAATTATATATGTAATTTACGGTTGCCGATATTTATAATCATCGCATTTGAAGCTATTGCTGTGACTAGACTGCAATCTGTTGTTTTGCAAACAAGCAGAGAGGAAGGGCAATTAAAATTGTATGCCGGAGTTAAATTTTATCCCAGCTCTTTTGACTTTTGAATGCACGATTTGAATGCCGCCCAAGCAGTAAAAGCAAAAGAATACCTCGCCTCCTTTGGCTGCTAGGCCAAGGCACTTGCTTGATGGCATTTGCTATTTACTTATGCTTTTTAGTTTTTACCAACCTTTTACAACAGCCGTAATAATTACGGTTTGAATGCTTCGACTAATAAACCCATAAGATCGAGGTTCATTAAAATAAAGTTAATGGGCAGCAAAACTAACTAAAACAGCAATGGTGCCTCACAATGCCAATGAATTATAATATTGAACTAATTAATTAAATGCGACCGGCCACAACTCTGTATAAATAATCTCATTTACTTAGTTTCATTCGGAAAGCAATTCCTTTACCCTCAAACTACTGTGAATAGATTTATCCAGTTGTGGAGCGTAAAGGAGGTCATTGAGTGCAAATCCAGGCGTAGGTGTCGTGATACTGGGACTTAAGTCATCCTCCGGCTTGGCTAGAACAGTTTCGAGTTTCCATAAAGCAGAACAGCACTCATCTGGAAGTGGAAATTGTATGGCTTGAGTACTAGATCAAACAATCTCAGCAAGTACGCACATTAAATGAATTTATACGAGCGGAGGTTAAACCCGTGCAAATATGTATCTATCTAGAGCCTCATTCGGGGATAAGTAGGGCAGGGGATTCCAATCCAGACTCCAGACATAAATTACTAGATTTACTATTCACCTCGAATTACCTTTGCCGTGTATAGAAATTCTTTTGTCTTACTTTTAAATCGAGATAGCTCCTCCCGAGATACATTTCTAGCCACATTTAAATGCCTTTCTAGAGGATTCTGAATGTAAATTGCACCACTATCCGGTTTCCCCCAAGGACTTCCAGTAAACAATGAAATTCCTTTAGCATTAAAGTCAAATTCAGAATAAAATTCGAAGAACTCAAACAGCAACTCTGCCAATGAACTCGACTTGTGTTGTGGTGTGAAGAAAGTCATTATTTTTTCTTGGTCGCGCAGAAATCCACAATCGATTCCATCCGAAGTGACTCTCGCATCTTCCTTGCCTGAAGCAAATTGGGAGATTTGTAAATTAATTTACAACTAAAACCAAGGAGAATTTCGGCGAACCTGGGTTGTTGAAGAGAACATCCAGGGTTGGCAAAATCTTCTTGCTTTGAAGGAAGTGAATTAAAAGTAGGACAAACATAAAGTTAGTAGGTTGCCGACCTGGCACAGGATTAGTGATTTTTCGAGCAGAAGCCCATGTCCGAATTGCACACAATAGAGATGGAAATCGGGAATCAATGCAACTCATTATGTATATCAGTTCTGACATATGGATACCACTCCTGTAAATAAAAAATTGGGCAACATCACATCAGTTTAAACTCAAGCTCAAGATTCTACTAAATTGACATACGAATTTGTCATTGACAGATCACACTGCAATTCTGTAAATTCGCTCCAAAATCTCAAAATTGGAACCCGAGCTTGAAGAATTCTTTGTACTTGAATGCAGCCAGGCACAAATAATTGCAGTACGTCAGCAATTGTTTCCATCACTTTTTGGACTTGAAACCGAGAATTTCCAGAACTTCCACCGGAGTATAATTTAGTCTGAGACCAAAGCCTAGCTTGACTGCTGCGCTCCAAATCCAGAAGAGGAAATATTTCAGTCTTAAAAAATACAACAGAGTAGTTAGTCGCGGTTATTTTTAATTATAATTACTACGATTATTACCTTATTTGGCAGAAGCACAAGATCCAAATCGCCACTCTGTCTCCCAATTCCTGACACAGTTGATCCAAATGGCAAAATGCAACCGCGTGGAAAAAATTTCACAAGCGCGTTTTCTAAGTGATTGGCCACAAGAAATCTGATACGAATTCCCAACTCTGTTATTTTCATAGATTCCTCAAGAACCTTTATTTGGTCGCTGAGCTGAAATGAAAGAATTTGTATTAGTATTACCATCTATTCGTCCCAACCTAAAAGCTCAGATTTCTGAATCTCTGTATCAAGTGTTCATGGGACAGGAAATGCAAAAAGAATTACCTAAGGTAAAGCCAATTGATACTGAATAAATGAACTATGCTTACAAATAATTTGGTTAATGTACTTCAGCCAGCACAGGGCTTCCATTATAGTTAAAGCAGTTAATACGGTACTAATAATATGAATCATTTGCACAAACATTTCGCGCCGCTTGAAGAGGTTTGAAGTTGAACAATATTCCTTTCAAATAGCTGTACTTTTTGCCAAATATGTCTAAAAATTATCCCGCTTCACCCTCCGTTCCAAACTCAAATTCCAAGCTTTTTTAGTACAAAAAAACTTGATAGCCTGTCTTGGAGGCGAATTGGATAACTTTATATATTTTGTCCTTTCTGTAGCTTCTTCTGGCTAAAAGTCCTTATTATGGAAAGTAAATGCCATGTTGTACTCTTACACATGTCCCTTAAAAGTTCTATTTAACTTAGCCTTTTGTATAATTCCTTTCCACTCAAATTTTGCTCTGGCCTGTACCCATATGACATGTTCAAAACTTCTTTCATTAAAACGCCATAATACCACTTACGGACTGCGCTTTGGAGAAGTCCAAGTTTTCTACAGGCTTTCTTAATTGTTCTGAAGGAATAACTTCGTTCTTTTTGGGAGATTTACTTTGACCACCAACTCGCTGACTGTACCAACACATCGAAGATTGAAATGGCAGAGTTCCTTCAGCATTTCGGCATGATTGAAGCGCTTTTTTGAAATCCTCTTTTTTCTTAAACTCCGCTAAAACCCAATGTACTTGACCACCTCTAGAAGAAATATTAGTGGATGTGTTTTGCTTTCCCTTTTCGGGCAGTGAGTAATGGAAAAGTGCATCGAGAGGACCAAATTCCGATGAGATATAGTTTTTCAAATCAGGAGCTGAATTAGAACTGCTGACCTATTGAGACGAGACAGAAACTATCTTTTAAACCCCAAAAATACAGGACCAAAACTTATGTGCTATCACTCCCAACCTTAAAATGTGCCAACTCAGAATGGATTTACCTGTATTAGTAATGATTTTTCAGCTTGACCTCTTCGTTGATCAAGAAGTTGGTGAAATTTTACAAAGCGCGATAATTGTCTTTGACTTCTCCCAAGGGATATTCCCACTCTACAACTCAGTACGCTCATTCTGCCACAAAGTTCTTGATTTATACTACATAATTCGTCGAAGTATGGTGCACAATACGGTTAGAATATCAAAATCCGGATAAATTGTATAAATAATCCAAATATCCACAACCGTGTAGCATGAACACCGGAGAATCCTCTCGACTTGGCCCATGGATTCATTTGTATTTCGCGCAAAGTATGTAAGAATTTAAAAAAATCTTGTCTCATCATTGACCAAGTAGATTGATTATTGATTCGCCATCCTCCCGCCACCCTTTGTTAAACATTCAATCTTAAATGCAATAAAATTGTTCATTTACGTTATCTTTCACAGTTATGTAAAATTGTTAAATTCTGTAAACTGCAGAGATGAATTAAAATACTATCAAATTTGTAAGTAATTGGGTTTACTCACTGCAGGAATGTACATGGTGCTATGAGTGAAGCCCAAGCTTCCACAATCGAAGTCACCATAAGAGATGCCCTGCCAGCCCTGCTACTCGATAAAAATTTTCACAACGCAGCAAGAGTAAAGTTTTGAAAACGTTTTGCAGACGTAGCTTGCTTGCAATTTGTTTACTAGGTACTACTATAAGTATGATTTAACTTAATAATAGTTTTCCCAATAATAGTTCTCGTTCAGGCCAGCTTAATACAAAGCCCGAACTACCCAAGACAGCATGGCCCATTCCAGACGAGAAACCGAACGCAATGTCGTCGTCGTCGGTTCATTCATATTTCGGAATTTCGGGCCTCTAGAATAAGAGAGGATTGCGTAATTTCTGTGGCGATTTAACTATATGTCAAAGCTGACAATTTAGAATTCATAAAAAGTCAACGGGAATCTCGGGTTTTTGTATACCAAGTCGTCTTAGACAAAACTACAAGCAAATTCAACACTCCGCAAGGTAATCGCTATAAGTTCCAATTAATCGAAAACAAAATTATACAATAGAACCCATAGTATATGGGAATAAGATTCACGTTAAACAAAGTTTATTCACCTCACAGCTGGCATTTGTTTAAAATTTCTGTTAGACTGCTCTCGCAAGAACAATAAAACGGCATATTACACCACGGCCTGATTCTCTTGCATTTCAGAAAAGACAAAATCCTTAATACAGAAGTCAAAGGAACATACCAGCCTGATCTACCATGTTGAAAACCCGCATAGTTTCTAAACATTTCAAGCTGTAAAGGTCTGAAATCGGTTTGGCAATTTTTAGATATGAGAAAGACAAGTCGACGCACTCGCAAGTTTTGACGATCGATCCGGCTTTGCACTGATTGACAAATTAAAATTCCTACTTTTGCAATTCTTTTTTGCAAGGCAGAAGCTCCACTATCCTTCCTGCAGGATACTGGCAAACTAGATTGGGCAACTCGGCAATGATTCGGAGTATTGCTGACGTTAAGGAACTAAGTTCCATCATACTCATAGGAAGCAAACCACAATAATAATGAAGAAAATAAAGAAAGCATTCTTGCTAGAAAGTAGTTACATGAACACTGCTTTTTTACTATCACGATGCGATTATGCGATGCATGAATTAGGATGGGTACTTCATGGGAATCTCATACCGACAACGTGCTACAAAATTAAAACTGATTTTCTCAAAAACTGAGAGTCTGAGACTTGAGTCATTGTGTGGAATGAGTATACTAATCATTGGTTACTACGCCCTTCAAAGCTATTTTCATTTGGCGTGTCATTTAAGAGTATGCGGCTGGGAATTAGAAATATGCATTGTTTGGCCCTGACATATTACATATTTTAGACACATAATTTTGGATCTCTGACGTGCAGCTGACCTGCGAGTAAATTTAATTAATTTATTTGTTATGTTAGATATTTACACACCACACTAAATAAATTTGAACATCGTTTGCAGAAATGGTTTTGAGGATAAACAAACTACAACGCATTATGTGTGTTATTCCTACATTTCCTGTAGAAATCGCAATCGTTTATTAATGTTACTTGCTCCTGGATTGCTGTTGCTAGTATTCTACGTTACGCACACCGGACTGGTGTACGTGTAGGGCATGAATGAGTTCATAGTTCATACACGAATTTGCTAAGCCGCTGTCAAATTCGTTCGTAGCCCTATACTATACAAGCATGAATCCATATCTAACAATTTTACATCAAACCCAGGCGTGAATACTTCAGCTTTCACCCATTTTAATCTAGAGTTATTTTAATTTGACCTTGGTTTACTTCGTTATTGATTTTCAATTTTTGATTTGGCTTTGGAAGCTGGGAAATAACACATGTGGAGCTGCTACTGATGATGTATTATATTCAAGTTTATACCTATGTTTACTTGCAGTGTTGCAATTTTTTTTTAAATCAGCAGCCGTTTGTTAAATTTTCAAACTAATTTTGGCGGAAACTTGGATTGAATTGGTGTAGTTATCTAGGTTAGGGAATTAAATGTAATTCCGAGGGAGGGCGAGGAGAAGCATTAGGTATTCAAACACATGTATACTGCATTTTAGCTGATTGATTTACGTATATTGTTATATGTGCGAGAGATGTGGTTTTGCGGAGGACGTTGTTGTCGGAGCTCCGCTCGCGCCCACTCCGCATCGCATCCCCCTACACTACATCCACTCACACACAACCAAGAACCAACCGCATCACAAATTCACAACTGTGTACTGTGCATGCGTTCCGATTTCATTAAATATTACCATTAATAGTTACTAGAATCGCTATTCTTTATGTCGTTGATTGCTAACATTTTTATAACTTATTAAAACCACTGAGTATCACTTAATTTTATAATGCTGAAACACGTAAGTAAACTTCTGTATCTGCTCTGCTCGTTCGTTCTGTCATTAAGAAGTTAAAAGTAAATGTGAAATTATTGTTGTTCATCAGTTGGACAAATTTGGCCTCGGCGGTTCGGGCAAGGCGAAGAGGGGTTCACAATTGTCAAGACCACAATCGGAAAGCGACTTTAACGAAATTCATGAGTTACAGCCGAAGGAAATGTTAACGGATTCTCAAGTTTTAGAACAATTTGAGAAGATGCTGGATGACATGAATCTCTCTGATGAGAAGAGGCTTCCGCTACAAAATCAATCTCTTGAAAATAAACGTCAATTGCTCTCAACGTACATCCGAGGAGCATCAGCATATAATACGGTACACTTTTTGACTGAAAAATGCATTATGGAGTGGAAATTTGAATCTGTTGACGTTAATTTTGCTTTTCAGAGAACTAAGAGCAAGTTAGAGACGCCTGCAGATTATATAAATGCTTTAAGTAAATGCAATTCGGACAATATGAGCGGCTCCAAAATTTCTCACCTCATCGAGTCTCTCCGGATAACCCTGACTAATAATCCAGTCTCGTGGGTTCAAGATTTTGGAGCAAAAGGACTTATTTTAGTTCTGGATCTTCTGAACGAGTGTTATTCCCGAGGGTATGGATACCAGAAATTGATTAAATAGCTATTGCTTCCTTTCTTTTTATTTTTTTGTTATTGGCAAGCAGTTTCTCCAATAGAAGTGCGCCTTCAATGGGGGGCGAGCACATGTCCAAAATTCAACTGGAATGCTTAAGATGCCTGCGAGCTGTCATGAACAATACAGCTGGTCTTAAGCAAGTGTTTGACCAGAAGGAGGTAAGATACCCCTGGAATAAGCAACAGTCACCACACGTTTTGCTCACACAAAAATTGTCTTGATTGTTTCAGGTCTTTGCCCTAGTATCTCGTTCTTTGGATCCTAACCGACCAATTGTTATGCAAGAGGCGGCGAAATTACTCGGTGCTGTGTGCATTTTGACCGAATTTCACGGCCATGAACGGGTTCTGGAGGCCATTACGATTTCGGCAGAAAACAAAGGGGTTGACCGTTTCTCACCAATCGTCCAAGGCCTTGCACAGCAAGACAATGACACTTTGAGGGTAATTTTGATTTCGCCACAATTTTGAATAATAATATCAACAATGTGTGGGATACGATTGCATTTTTGGAAGTCGAAATATCATTCTGAAATTTTCGATCTTCTGAATTTATACCACTTCAATGTATTAATAAAATTATTTAATTTAAATTCTTTACGTTGTTAGGTTAGCTGTCTCCAGCTCATCAACGCAATTGTTAATATGCCTGACGACTTCGAATACAGAATATTCTTGAGAAACGAATTCATGCGTGCTGGCTTGCATGGAACGATAGATAACTTACAACGCGCCAGTACTGATCTTCAAAGCCAGTTGTCTCTATTTAAGCAACATAAGGATGAGGACTTTGAAGAATTCTCCGAAAAATTTGACTGTACACATTTAGAATTTGACGATCCGAAGGAATGCTACGATTTAATTCAAAATCTGATAACGGACACACCTGCTGAGCCCTTGTTTCTTGCTATACTTCAGCATCTGTTGTGCATTCGAGATGACGCAATTGTCAGGTTTGTCGTCTTCTTACTATTATTGTATTATTAGAAGAACTGTTCACTTTAAATTAACGGTTTGCGGATTACAAAGTGTTTCAATTTGCAATATTTTAATGCTGCATTTCAAGCTTTCCTCTGCACTGATGGAGCAGGTGAACTAAAATTATTAACCATTTGAATGTTTTGCTTGTTCAGTCATATTTTTATTCTTGAGCCACATGCAAAGCTCTTTCAACTGTCAAATTTGTGTTTTTTATAAATAACGGCTAGGCACCAGCGTTTCTACCTTCGATCTCTTGGCTTGTATTTTTTTAGTCAATGTCCAAATATAGTCAACTAAAGTAAACTTTAAAATCATTCGCAGTGAAGTATAAATTACTAATTTTCGTAATTTAAAATTGGTGAATGTGAAGTGAAATCACGCAATAATACTAACCGACTATCTATTTCTTTGCTTGCTATTGAATTGACTACTGAACTAATTGCACATTCATGGCTTTGGATAACACTTGATACATTTCAAGTATTGTGTTCCTAATTGTTTGTCATGCTGACATAGATCGGCGTACTTCAAACTAATAGAGGAATGTATCGCACAAATTGTACTCCACCGCAGTGGCTATGACCCTGACTTTAGAGCCAAGAAGTTTGAAATTGATGTAGATGGACTAACAAATCTTGTTGTCGGTATGTCCCTTGACTATTGTAATCCAGAATAAAAAAATTTCTCAGTCTCAGAAACACTTAATTTTATTCAGAGTATGTTTTTGCAATTGCATTTACTTCAACCAAAGGGGCTTATTTTAAAGCCAATTACTGTTTTTTTTTCTTTAGAGAAGCTTAAGGCTGCCGATGGGAAGAGAACAGACGAGTTGAACAATAAACTCGACGAAGCTTTGATGCAGAAACAGGAAGGAGATGCCCAAAATGAACAATTGAAGCGAAGAGTGACCGAACTGGAAAGTTTAGTACAATCTGGTGGAGGTCTACAGGTTGTTTTGCGTTGTTTGTAATTCATTTACAATTGCTAGAATTCCACCCAAGTAAAGACATTATAACGTTATATTGTAGAAGAGTGACTTTCAAACGGCTGCCGCTACTATAGCCCAGCAATTACGCCCGCCAGGGTTTGCTGGGCCGCCACCGCCACCTCCTCCTCCTATGGGAATGGGAGGTCCTCCACCCCCTCCACCACCCATGGGAATGGGTGGTCCACCACCACCTCCACCTCCTCCACCAGGAATGGGTGGCATTCCACCTCCTCCTCCGTTTGGTGTTGCTGGCTTTGGGCCTCCTGCACCTAGTCCGCCCAAACCGTCAGTTACACTTCCGTTTGGCATGAAACCAAAAAAGAAGTGGAACTTAAGTGTGCCCATGAAGAAAGCAAATTGGAAGACTGTAATGGCAACACTATTCTAGAGCAACTGGTTTTATAGGTGATTACACTCTCCTGTTTGTTTTAGATTGCACCACAAACTTTGTCAGAGAAGTCATTCTGGGTAAACGTCAACGAAGAAGTTTTGGTTTCGGACGATATCCTAAACGGTCTGTCACGGTTTTCGACGAAGCCACCACCCAAGCTTAATAAAGGTACAATTCAGCAGCGCGGTGTTAGTGAGTCAAACTTTTGAGTCTTGGTATCCAACCGTACTTTTCTTTCACAGATAATAATGAGAATGGCAATACCACTGGAGGGAAGAAAGTAAAGGAACTGAGAGTTTTGGACGCCAAGGTTGCCCAGAATTTGTCAATTCTGCTAGGAGGTTCACTAAAGCACATGAGTTTCGAAGCCGTCAAGATTGCCATTTTAAGATGCGACGAGAGTGTTTTGACCGCTGATTTACTAGAACAGTTGGTGGGTTGCCTCCCACCGGCTGACCAATTGAAGAAAATAGAAGATCTTCAAAGCCAGTACTCTGATTTAAGTGTCCCGGAGCAGTTTGCCGTTACTGTAAGGGCTTTGTTTATCTTCTTAAATAGAAACTGAGAAAGATTATTCAGTGGGGAAGTAATTGATAATATTGAAGTAATAGTTATTGTGTATTAGATCTGTACTGTAAAGCGCCTGGTGCCCAGATTAAAATCGCTGAAATTTCGATCAGAATATTCAGACATTGTCCAGGATATTAAACCGGTAAGTTTAAAGAATGAATGGAACGAATTTGTTGGTAATTAATATTAATAGACAAATTGTGTCTTTCATAAAACAGAATATAGTGTCTGCAACGGCTGCGTGTGAAGAAATAAAAAACTCTAAAAAACTTGCAAAGCTGTTGGAATTGGTTCTATTAATGGGAAACGTAATGAACTCTGGTTCAAGAAACGGACAGGCAGTTGGATTTGAAATCTCCTACCTTCCAAAGCTTTCTTCCACCAAGGATGCAGAGAATCGTCAGACTTTGCTTCACTATTTAGTTGAGACTGTTGAAAGTAAATTTCCCGACGTTTTAACTTTTGACGAAGAAGTGATACATTTGGACAAGGCATCGCACGTGTCAGTTGAGACTATCCAGAAGGCACTCAGACTAATGGATTCGGACATAAAAAACCTTGAAACCGATTTGAAGAATTCCAAAACCCCACAAGGGCCCGATGACCACTTTTTTGACGTTATGCGGGTAATGGAATTATAATTCAAACCACATAAACATATTCAAACTAGAAATTGAAATAACTCTGGTAAATTTTGTAGGCTTTTTCCGTAGAGGCCCGAAAGCAGTGTGATATACTTCTTCAGATGTTTAATAAAATCGAGTCTCTTTATTCTGATTTGGCTGAATATTTTGCATTTGACAAGAGCAAGTACACTGTCGAAGAATTTTTGGGCGACATGCAAGCTTTCAAGGTTCAGTTTCAGGTACTTAATTGGTTGTGTGGGATGAGGTGGGCTCTGATGATAACTTTTTAATCAAACGAACCTGGAATCCATTTTGATATTTTAGCAAGCGTACAAGGATAACGTGAAGCTTCGTGAAACGGAAGAAAAAATACAACGAGCAAAGGAAGCAAAGGCAAAAGCGGAAATTGAAAAAGCGGAGAGGTTAGCCCGAAAAAAAGCTTTAGTAGATATGAACTCTGGCGATGGAGATACTGGTGTTATGGACAACTTACTCGAAGCTCTTAAAACTGGCCAAGCTTTCCACAGGCCTGAACAGAAACGGAAAAGAACTCCCAGGAACGCTGGATCTAGTAAGTTAATGCTTGTCATTACACAAATGTGCAAATGGTTCATTGTTATATGTTTGGTAATTGTTTTATTTTGTCAATTAGGTGAGAATAAAGCTCCACTCAATCGTAGTCGTTCAAGATCTAATATAATGGTTTTATCGCCTTGAATACAGACCAGCTCATTCCCGCAAATAACCCTGCCGCGCCGTGAGAACCAAACAATAGTGATTGATTTCTCTAAACGAAACCTCAGTTTCCACTAAGTGTTAAGCGTTGGTGTTTAAATCTTTTTACATAGGTGCAATGTGCAAACAAAAGGCATAGTTGAAATGAGGTTTGAACGAATTTTAAAATATTGTGATACATGATACAAATACAAGACAATTAATGCAAGACTCAGTTTTATTCGTAATATTAGGTTCACAACACATAAAACTCTTGTAATAAATGATTTCAAAGTGAACTATAGAAAAAGTAGGAAGACAATGAGAGTTTAATCTTTCTTGGAAATTGTACGGTGGAAGAGTCACTGTGTTTCACGTTAACCTATGGTTTCGGAAGGTTCTGATTCTTGTGCTGAATCTTTCTCGGGTGGAGCTTCAGGTTCAACATCATCATAAACTGTGGCAGGAACTGGTGCGGGTAGTCCATTACAATACATGGCTTGACAGCAATGACAAGGAAATTTCTTTAAGCCTGCATAATAACTATCACATCGTTCAAATAACATTACATACTCCAGCCCCGGAGTGTGTGGAAACATGTCGACTGGTAAGACTTTAGTTGGAAGAAAAGCTACCCCACGGTAAGTCTTGGAAGTGGGTCGGCATAAATCCAAAATATTCTTCATAGCTGCACGAACGTCACAAGCGACATAAACCAGAGACTGGATTTTTGCAGTCTTACGAATGCTTTGAATGACGCGACTATGGAGCCCAGCTCGAGGTGGGTCTACGACAGCTAGTATCTTGTCTCGATTTGATTTCCCTATGACAAGATCCATGAGATCTTCTGCTTTTCCAGCAAAAAACGTACAGTACTCGTCCACCTGATTTTTTTTCGCATTCAGGTTCGCGTCTCGGACAGCATCAAGCACCTTCAATTATTTTTCAAATTAGTCAAATTCGCTTCCATTAATTGTAAATACAAATCAGCAAGAGCAGGCAACTTGGATTTACCAGTTCAATCCCGAAGACTTCAGCAGAATTTCTTGCAAGGCACATTGAGATAGTTCCAGTTCCGCAGCATATGTCAATTACCGAAGTATCAAATCCTACACTAGCGACTTGACAAACATTGCCATAGAGCACCTACAATATTTCGCAGGACATTGTTAGAACGTGCTTTAGAAACCTTTCGAGTAAATTTATGTGTGTAATTACCTCCGCAGCTAATGAATTAACTTGGTAGAAAGAATCAGGCGAAATGTCGATGTTAAATTTCCATAATTTCTCTGTAATTTTATCTTCTCCGAAAAGCAAGTACGGACTGTTTGTTTTGGGTTGACCATGTTTCTCAGCCTCTTTCACGTAAAATGAGGTAATACTCAATTCGTCAATTTTGACTGCAGAAAAATGTGTCTTCAATGAGGCAATCAAATTGTTCTTGGCATCATGTGTAAGTTCCTACCAGAAGAAAGGAGATTAAAGGTAAAGTGACTTAACAAAATGAACTATGAGAAAATTCAACCAACAATAATAACGTACGTTTGCCTCTATTACAACAATCATCATCAAATGATCGTGTCGCGTAGTTCGCACAGTGAGCTGCTTCCACACTCCCTGGTGCGTTTCAGGATCGTAAGGGTTAACATCTGTTGAACGAATATACTCTTCAAAAAGAGCAGCTGCAGCCCTAACCATTGAAATAGGCCACATTATCTAATATTCACGCAATTGTAAACCTTAAGTCTTTATGTACTTTACTTCATTCTCTGCGGTAAATGAATGAGATGGTCTACCGGACCAACACTGGTGCATCCATCCTTGTAGCTAGAGATACGGTAGCCAACAGTCTTTTGCATTGTCTCTGGATTGTATCCTGAAATCCAAACAATATATTAGTTTAATTTGCTCGCAAAGGCTGCGTGATAGTGAAAGGCATAGGAATAGCGCACCAATGGTAAATTCTGACTTATTACGATATCCTTCTGTAACAGGGGACTTGAACACGTCATCGTAATAACAAATAAATTCACCCTCCTTTTTTCGTGCGAAGTGTGGATTTAACGCGTACAATGTGCTTGTAAGCTCGGCCAGGAAGGCCTTGACATCACTATTCTTTCTCTCGACCTAATCAAATATTTAAGAAATACAAATTGTTCACATTTATTTTCGTAATAAAATTGCTTAAATTTGCACGAACCTGTTCAAGGTATGGAATATTCCACCAAGGGGTGGTTGCATTTCTGACACATTCTGCAACAGTCAGATTGTTGTCGGTGGCAGCGTCAGTTTTCACTCGTTTAAGGGAGGAGGCGGATGACTCGGGGGTTGCTCTTTTGCGAACAAGTGGATCCTGTACAGCTTGAGCTTCCTGTTAAAATTTAAGATTTATGATATTAGTTTGCAGGGTCAACGGTAGTTACCACGAAATAGAAAAAATATTTGCTATTGAAGTTCATATACAAGCAACTTCAACTAAATTGAAACATTTGTTGGATTTAGTTATAATGGCCATTGGAACGATTGAACGCTACCAAATAAATTTAAAGTAATTGGTTAGTGCTAGTTAGCTAGTTGGGCTAGCTATTCAGCACAGGCACTGTACCGGACACGGCTACCATCGACCGGGCCAATGACCGGGCTAGACATCATGTTGCCGCCACTATCCACACTACCAAACATTTCATCTCAAAACCCTCGGTAATAATCACGTTTGTCTACCTTCAAACTCCCTCGGCAGCAGCAGAAAAAAAAGCTTAAAAAATATCCAGAATCTAATCTATCTGCAGCTACACAGAGCTAGAAAAGCGGAACTGTAGATAGCAAATGCGTACAGTCGCGGAGAGTACTGATTTCTTCCAAGTATAACCATTGAGGATTTTAATAGCTTTCGTCCTATCATCTTGGGATGTGAAGTTGACAAACGCGCGCCTAGCACCACCGGCTGTCACTTTTATTTTTGTGCTATTTAGCTTCAATTTCTTATTGATGAGCTTCTTCAATTCCTGCGAAAATATAAATATTTGGTCAAGGAAGGACTCCTTATAAGCAGCAAATTTTTGCAAAAAGCATTGCAGTAGCGACACAACAAATAGCACAAACTCTCGTCCACCACCAGGAGGCCGCCAGAGTAGTAATTAAGTAATAAGAGTGTACGGCCATGCTGAATATGGAAACGAAACAACAATCATCAACAGCAAACACCTTCCTTTAAGTCCTCAAACAAAAAGCAAGTAGTGCGGTGATAGATATAATGACTTACATTGTATCCATAGAATTTTGGCATTTCTCCTAATTGTACTTTGAACCTTTCGGAGGTGTATTCATCTCTCTTCAAGTATCCATACGGGTCGTTTAGACTGGAACATGCCTCTTCTGTTGTAGACGAAGGTTCTTGAAAACTATCCTCAACCCCCGGGTCAACTTCTTCTTGAGCACCTTGAGTCAGGGCAGTTCGAGATCCCCCTGGCAACGGCTCATTATGAGTCTCAGTTGGAGCACCTGGAGCCACTTCTGCTGTTCTTGGCTCTTGGTCACCTAGATAAAATGTACAATGTTAGTCATGCCTCCTTGTAATCGCTTCTATAAATTTTTGAATGGACTTGAGACTTGAATACCTTTGGCGAAAGCTTCACGACTCTCGTTAACTCCCAGCTTTGGAATTCCGTCCCCAGCTACTAATTCTTCTAATTCACTCCCACTCTCTGAGCACGATACTACTTGAGATTCTTGAATAGGTTGGAGACTGATTGGACATCCCGTAGAGTCCACTTGTGGACAAGCCATTCCAGTCGGTGCTGGAGGAGGGAGTATTGCGTCACTCACCTCAGGCTCATTGGCGACAGCATTCTGATTGTCTTGAATGTCCACGGAAGAGCTACAATCCTCCATCTTTCAATGATTATGGCTTACGACTGATCACTCCAGTGGACAGTGGAGGTCAGTTAAAATAAACTTGGGAAATTGTGAACTTAGCTTTTGTGCGGCGTGGAATCGTGGAACGAAGCCGATGACGAGCCGGCGTGTCTTTCCTTGGCTACAGAAGGAAGCATGGCTGGAATGAATGAACGGGCGGTGTGCTCAGGGGGACAACTCCGTTTTACCCGACTCATTTTTCCAAGACTCAAATACCCGCAATCCGCCCACCCAACACCCGACATCTACTCCACTTTTTCAATGTCGCATCGTTTGGTTGTGGCCTCGCCTGGCCTCTTGCATTCCTACTCGCTCTCTATGGCCTCACTTGCAATGGCAATAAAGAAGGTAAATTTTCCTCGCCCATATATGAGAAAAACCATCGACTCTTCTGCTCTGAGAAATGGTAAAACTGAGCGTTTGTAGTACGTTTGATCGGCCAAAATTGCTCAATTCAAACATAAATCTCGTTAGCGTCATTGTTTTAATTATCGTATGCAATAGTACAGTCTAATGTATGCTGTTTGGGTATGCGAATGATGCAGGCAAAAAATCATATTATACGGAGTCTCGTCTCACGAACGAAATAAACATTTTCGGGTCAGCAATCAGTCAAAGGGAAAGCTACGTGGGTTCTGCAAAAATATTTAATGAGGAGCCAGAGTCCGGTGTTCGGCTAATTAGCTAACGTATAAAACAAAATGCTTGTCGGAGGCGGACTTGATTCCGCTTTCCCTGAATTTATTTGTTGGTGATCATCAGGGCAGGACAGGGCTAGGGATTTATATTATATATTATTTAGGCTAAGAAAAGCATACTGACTTTAGTTAACATGAAGTTAGGTGAGATTCAAAATTAAAATTACTGATAATTAGCAGGGGTGGCCAAAATACTTTGTGAAAATACAAAATACTTTAGCCAAAATACAAAATACAATTGTATTTTGTATTTTGGCAACCAAAAAGGAAAAGTATTTTGTGTAATGTATTTTGGTTAATCTGTCA
>JAAXYW010001206.1:0-23814 GCA_036851895.1 Orthonychiurus folsomi
AATGGACGTTGTGAGAGGAATTTAATGGAGGTTGTTGTTGTGTTGTGTCATTGTGGTTTGCAGCCGCTCTTTCGGATCTCTGCTTGCAGAGTTTATTAATTTAAATATTTCCTTCTCCCAATTTCTATTACTTCATATATGTCGAATCCTTTATTGCCACATACACATACGACACACGGCGGGAGTCTAATCCAATTACTCCCAATGACGTTGGCCGTTGAACTTCCGCAACCAGTCCAAATTTGCCGTGCCCATGCTCGGCCTGCCTGCCTGCCAATATTAATGCAATAATCCCATTCCCCGTGCCGTCGTGTCGTGTGCTCCGAACCGCATTGTCAAATTGTATTTGCTCTAGTTGCAGTGTAGTTGGTTGTGGTCTCCATATGGTCACATACATACGTGAAATCCTCGACCCGTCTGTCCGGTCCGGTCACTTCTCGCCTTTTGCCCATCTACGGCTGGCCGGCCACACCGTGCCGCAACCGAAGCCGTAGTTTTCTCCTTCAATTAATGTCCTTTGTCTTGTCATTCGGATTTTCGACCTGCTGTCTGCCACGTATTGTACACGGCGGCAAGACATTGACCATTGACAGGCAAAACTCTAGCCAAGACGTAACACACGGCCGGACCACGGAGTTCAATCGACAAAATTGACATGCCGAGGATTCGATTATGGGCCAAGTCAGAAATCCAATATACAAAAGTGTACATGTACAATACGTTATGTGTGAATGTATGGACATGGGTGAGCACGATACGATATGCCGTGGTCGGATTTTTCCTTAAACTAATTTGGAAATGACAGGGAAATAATAAGGGCAGGCGATGCGGTGGCGAGGCAAGTCCTACGAAGGCGGCAAATTCAGAGGGCATTTAAAGCAGGGGCGTCCTGTAATTGCTGTATGCTTAGGGTGGGAAATTAAGGGAATAAATGATACGAGAATGAGAATGTTGGTAAATGTGCATGTACAGTACAGTGTACAGCGGAAGGGCGTGGTTGTGGATTGATTATTTCGATGGAGGAGGATGGGACTACGGGGCGAGGGGTCAATTATGTGTACACATACAAGTGGTACGTACGTACGTCTAGTGGAGAGGAAAGTGCTTCAAAATTGTAATTTTTGACGAGTTTTAGTTTATGACAGTGATGTGGTGGAGTATTGAGGAAAATGGTGGGAATTTTAAAGCTGATGTCGATTGGAAATTTTGAGATGGATGCAGATTGAGGCATTGAGGGGCTGGAACGTACGTACAGGAAGGGCTGCATGTCGTTAAAGTTTAATTTCCTTACATGTGAATTCACTCACACTCCACATTGGGATTTTTCTGAAAAAGGAATTTTCCCACCATGTGTGAACAATACATAAGCAAGTGGGTAGGGAATTTACATTTTCAGTACAAAAACTCTTCACACCTTTGAATCCAACCCGCGGAATCATTGATATTCATTGAAAACTTCAATTTTGAAGTGAACTTGAGTCAAGTTTCTTTTGTTCGCCTTTACCCTTGGTACAGGGCAGCGGAATGCCATGGCTATTAACTACAACAAAATACGACTCGGCCCGGCCCACCCTCGTAACTATCCCTCAGATTTATGAAAGCCTAATTTATAAATCATTCCTAATGCGATTACTTAAGTGTTTTCTGGGGTGGAAATGAGATTTATGGAATTGTTGGGTCGGTCGCAGAGCCGAGGCCGTGACGGTATGGTTAAATGGCTTGTGTTAAAATACAAGGAAGGCACGCGATAATCACACCGTGCCATGCGCTATATGTATGCACTCATGGGATTTCCACACGTACATTTCTACATATGTATTTTTTCGGGGTGTTAAATTCCTCAAATGAGTCCAACACATGCAATCCTATTTCCATATTCATCATTTCTGAATTGGGATATTTTTGAAGAACTTAATTTTTACGTTTCGTCTAATTAGTACATTCGGAATTTCAACGAACACTGTACACAATACAATGGAATTAAACAATTCTTGGTAGCTAAGGTTGGTTCTTTTTGTATGTGCAGAGCTATTCTATGCTTTTAAAATGAAATGTCGCCGTCCTGGATTCCATCCCATCCTTCAATATGCATTAGTAAGTGCTTTGGAGTTAGACCCAAAAAAGCTTCTAAAGATACGAGGCGGGTTGGGAAAAAGAAGAGGGGGACGGGACGGGAAACACGGCTAATCACTTCTATTAAGGCACTGACTGAGTAGTGGGGATGGAGAAAACTTGAAGGATTCTCTCCCCTTGCCATCCCTTGAATTAGACATTGCTTTCACGGAGGCGAAGAGCGGTCCCATCCAAAGGCAAGGGCAACCCGCCCTAATTTGTCAACAGCTTCGAAAGTTCGGGAATTACTTCCCTCGCGTCGCCTCGCCTGGCCTAAGCCGTGTCAACTCCTCCTGGTGTTTTTCTATATTAGAAAGAAGGGAGGATAAGAGATTGAGATGTGTACATAATACGGTACAAAATTTTAGAGTGAAAATGTGCTGTGCTATGGAAAATTGAACTCACTCACACCTTCCTTTGGGTGTGGACGTGGAGCGAAAATTTAATTTTAAGGCGGATAGGTAGGCGGGCTGTACAAAAAATCATACATAGAAATCGTCTCTTTCGTCTAAACAAAGCGATACGTGAAATGCAGTCTAGGTCGGGGTTACATTTCCATGCACTTGCAAACACTAAACTCCTTCAGGTCCTCCTAATTGAAATCCAACGTCTTCGCCCACAATTTTTATTATCTTTAGGCGTGCCTGCCTACACCTGGCCTTTTTGTCCTGCGTCCGTCCAACCCATCGGAATTTTATATTTCTCGTCTCCATAATTCCTTTCATGTTCCGTGCGTCCCAGTCCCAGCAACATCTTGACGAAAACGCCAAAAACACACCCAAGCTAAGGAAGGCCAAGGCGTGTGAACTTGTTTGATGTCTTTGCTGAGTCGGGCGTCCCAGCACGGCACGACACATACGGTTTCCTTCGGGCGTGGATTTTGCCATCGTAGGAAAAACCCGACTCATCCCAACTACATATATCTTCATTAGTGGATGGAGACGGCGGAGGGCGACGTTTTTTTCGCAGCACAGCGTCTGGCATGGCAGCCAACCCATAAAATTGGGTGAGGACAAGTGGATTTTGCTACGAGGGTCTGTGCCGTGCCGTGGGCTGTGGCTGTGGCGGATGCTCCCTTTCCCCGCATCCCCATCATTATGCGATCATCATGGGAGAGGGGAGCAGGGAATGAAAGATGAGGTCCTTCCCTTTTCCAACCAAAACCATTACGGGCCAGGCGTAAAGCCCACACGGCCTGGAGTCAATGGGGTCGTTCATAAGTTATGTTCTGAAGTTGGTGACTTTCGTCGGTCGTGGTGAAAGGTGTACTTTCTCTTGATGGAGTGATTGGACTTTGAAATGAGTGAAAATTGTTTTGAAACTTTGAATCCTGTTTTTAGCAATGCTTGGATTAGCATTTTATTGGATTGGATGACGACATCTACATGAGTTATACAATGTTTGCATTTCTTTTTATAAAGTTTATGATTTCCGTATTGTCTGGAGCGTAATTACGAGATTTGTTTGAAAGTACGAAGTCTTAGGTAATATGGACTTTTTTTGAAAACATAAATCATCATTATAGTTTTTTTTAAATATGCATTTTCCCCAAAATTTTTGCTGTAAAACGTTTATGTATTGCAGAGGTCCATTTTCTACAATTTTTCCTAAAAATACGATGATTTGGACAGCATAGGGTATTTTTCCTAAATCTTTGATGACATAATATATGAATGATTCCCATCCTCATTTGGAGATGGATCCTTTGGCTACCTACGTACAAGGCGGGACGCCATCCCATTTTTGCTACCGAGTTTCCGTCGAAACCGACGAACCGATGCCGAGGAGACGGGGTCGGGACGGGTTTTACTTTTGACTCCCCCAAAAATCGTAGGAGTGCTTCTTCCACACGTATGAAGCGTATGGGACACCCTGTCCGCAGTCCAGGATCCACCTGGCTGCAAGCATGTCTTGAGCTTAAATCAACTTTCTTAGACGTTTCTATGCTTTGCTGTGGGCTAAAGAGCATGTAGGAATGGATTTGGATGGCAAGGCAGCTCCGTTGATGGAGGACTGACTGAGTGAATATTTTAATGGGGACCAAACCCTCTGGCCATGCCCATGTAAAAAGGGTACAAGAGGCGGACAGGCTAGGCGGTTTTTCGAGCATTGCAAAGGGGCTGTGTGAATTGTGGACTATGGTCACGGCATGGATGGGCTTAAGCTTGTATGGTTACTAGGAGCCACGAGCCACCTGAGAATTTTTGTGAAGGATACGCACGCACACGTACGAACGTGTAGGAAGAATTGCAAGGGTTTGAGACGAGGACGACATTCCTCGAGAAATGCAATTTCATCATTTGAGAAGGAGGGTACATTTTTTAAGATTTGTGACATCCAAATGCCGAGTCCGACATGACATTTAAGAAATTTATGTCCTGTATTTCAAAATATCACGAACTTACAGTACATTTTATTGGATATTTTTACCTGACGATGCAAATGCATTCACGCAACGCATTACATTACTTCATAGAGAGATTGACTGTTGCAGTACAGTTAGCCATTTTTGCAAAATGCCGTATCGCATTCGCATCGTTTCATTATTGAAGAATTTTACAACGATTTCATTAAATTCTATGTATTTCGATTTCTAACGAAATCTGGAACTGGGACCCAGTGAAACGTACATTCCTCCCTTCCCGCGACAACCATTCCTTTATCAGCGTTGTTGTGATTTGAAATTTCCCCCGCATTTCAGTGGAAGCTTTCCTCGGGTTTTCATTCAAGTTCCAGGAAAACAATGCGAATGACAAATTCAGGCACCCAACACTCCCACCCGATTTATTTTAGAATTCGAAGGCACTGACAGTCGAGACGACGAAAGGTTCAGCCAGGCCAGGCCAGGCTCTTGCCATGACATGGATCCGGTGCGATATGCCGATACAGGATGCGTGTGGAAGAGATAGAAATAGAAACAGTGCGTATACTTGGTGTGGTGAATAGTAGGGGCGGGGAAGGCGGGACACGAATGGAGAAGGAATCCTGAGGAAATGACAGGTCGAATAAATATATGGGAAGTCCCGTCCGTTCCTGAGCCTTTTACGCCTCGTCTCGGATCCCGGCCTACTATTTTCTCCTTATCATAATGCACTTCCATTTCATGTCTTGGTGGGGTGCGTGTGAAAATTTGAATGACTAGAAAAAAGAGTATGTGGGAATTGCACTGTGCGTAGGTACGTGTGTGCATGCAAGTGAATCTCGTCCTAATGTATGAAAATTCCCGCCGCCGTCTCGTCTAGTGTACCCCTGAATTCAAGATCATCCAGAATACTTGCAGGCGAACAATACATGGAAGGGGGGACCTCACAAAAAATTGAATATGAATAACAGGAGGGTAATCATACATAAATCTTTGCCTGGATAAAAGGTAGTCCCTAATCAAAAGTGAAAGTTGATGTATATTACATACGTAAGTACGGCCAGGGGCAAGAAGAAATACCGTCCCGTTTGAGAATTGATTATTATTTCAGTTGTAGCTGTATCCTTTCAAGAAAAAGGATTCGTCTGGTTGTGTATACTTCGTACATGTCTTATTTTTATGTGATTTTAACTTGGGTAGAATTTTTTAATGCACCGGAGTAGGATGCGGGACCTTTGAAATATGCAATGATGAGGATGGCATTGAGAATAGAGGAAAGCATGACAAGGCATTTTGGTTTTGAAGCCCTGGGTTCATTGCATTGCGTGGCAGAAATACCCCCTGGTTCCTTTGTCCTTTGCTAGCGACTTTGATTTTTGCCGTCATCGTTGTCTTGAAGGGGAATGGGTTGGATGGCTTGGAAACCACAGGCTAGTCGGGCGGGCGGGCGGACGTAGACCACACCAAAAGTGAGGGCGGGATCGATAAAACCTTTAAATGTTCCCCAAAGCTTCACGGCCTGGGAGGTTCAGGGATGGAGACTTTGTTACATATGTGGTGTGTGCTTTGGGTCTACCTGGAGATGAAAGAGTGGAGCTTTGGTCTTATGTGGACGAGAAATGATTCTTGGATGTCTGGCCGACGTGAAATTCGAAAATATTAAAATTGTGTGCTATTGGAAACCTGTACCTTCATCCGAGACTTCTATAGAGTTATGATGTGAGAATTGCCAGTGCTTTCTCCTAAGGGAGAACAGGCAGCATTATAGTTGGCAAATATATTACTAGCCATCTTGTGGCTAAATATTTTAAATATTCGACCTAAAAACTTAACAAGCTGCTCACAAATCTATTTCCTTCATTAGTTTACTTCTCCATCGCCGTGCCAAAATCAGAGTTTAGACCTGTGCTAGAGAACGGAAGCTTGGAGTTGAGGTACAGGAAGTTTCCAACTTGTACATCCCACCTCCGCTCGCCCCAAAATCCTCCGGGATCCCGAATCCCCCAAAATATCTTCCTCGCCCTCACAACCACGCAGAGCTAGCTACCAGGAAACTAAATCCCCTTCGCCCTCGCCCCTGAATCCCTTGTCAACTCCGTCCCAGCACGAGCCACGTGATACGTCGCCTTCTGCCCAACCACGGGCCGGAAAATAGACTTGTTATTGAATACAGGCATGATCCTGTTTTGTTTTTCCTTTCGGGCCATCCATCCGGCGATGCATTTCCCGACACGGTCAGGAAAGCTGAGCTGTCAGTGACAGGCGTTGGCAGAATCGGTAGGCGGGGAA
This sequence comes from Orthonychiurus folsomi, assembly GCA_036851895.1. Classification (NCBI taxonomy): domain Eukaryota; kingdom Metazoa; phylum Arthropoda; class Collembola; order Poduromorpha; family Onychiuridae; genus Orthonychiurus; species Orthonychiurus folsomi. Next base: position 6,764 of record JAAXYW010001206.1, read on the forward strand.
ATGTAACCCGGATCCCAGCGTCTTTGGATCCTGTCCCCAGCGTTTAGCCGCTGTCGTTGTCTCCGTCAGACGAAACTCATTTCTCAACCTCACCGAATGTATTCCTCGATAGTATAGTGGCAAGTATCCGGGCGTGCCTAGGCGTGGCACTCTTCCCGCGGTTTTAGCCTCTGTTGTGTTGAATGACAAAGACGCGTGGCGTGGCAAACCGTACGTCGAGTGAGAAACATTCATAAGCATACGGGGCAAAGTGCCAGCTCGGATACAACTCTATACACCAAATACGATGCATGGAGAGGACATCCGAATCAGGGAGGAGTGGGGCAGGGCTCAGGAGTTACTAGGGGCACTTCCCCTCTGCCGCCTAATTGGAAGGCCGGGACTCATCAAGTCCATGAAAACGACCACTCCAGACCAATTTTTCCCTTTCCTCGGGATTAACAAAAGTCGGAGGGGAACACAAAGTATGGTGAGGCGTACGTATGCTGGGATTGCGATTGCCATCCTTGCATTACGTACCTACATAAGGTTTTACGATATGAAATTTCCTCGGTCCCGGGCTTTCTCCAACCCAGGAATGGCCCGGGCCTTGATGGGTCACAAAGTGTGTCTTACCTTACTTAAGGGGTTTAAGGCTGGGTTGGGGCGGCTCGTAGCCTATTGCTCAGTAACGGCCGCTGTAGATTACCCACTTGGCACTCTCTGGTCATAAAGGCGCGAAGGCCATGTACTTCCATTCGCGGCATAGCAGGGCATAGGATGACATCCTTGCCATTTGCCCGAAGAGTGCTGTGCAGGCAGCGGTTCCGTGCTCACAACATTGGGATTGGGGAAAGTGCACCAGAGTTTTAACGACAAAATTACCTGCCGTACCATGCTCGAAGGAAACTAGGGATGCACTCAGGGAAAGGGAAAGTAAAGAATGTATGAGGGGAGCGGAGTGACGGATTGGATGGGGTGAACGCTGCACGGCCCATGATTCCAGGGCACAAAAAATATGCGGTACTTATTTGTTATGGGGTTTTCCCACTCAGGAGACGGGAAAGGGTTGGGGAATTTATTAGTACAGTACGGGATTGGGGAAAACTTAGAAGGGTGGCTGGCTGGCTGTGCTTGGATTTTAAGTAAGATTGGGCCAAGGGCTTTGCACGCGGTTTTTTTAAGCCGCCAGCTGGGACCCGCCTGTTTTAATGATTTTTTTGGGATATAATATAATAGTTTTTGAAAACTATTTATGTATATCTCGAGGTTAGGCTGAAATATGCAGTACATTGTTAAAATTTCAAATTGTTGCGCATGGTAGGGTCGAAAAATAGTATACATCAAGGGAATTATTGCCAAAAGTGTATTGTCATCCATAAAAACCGGGGGCCTGTCTTTGGAAGTATTAGCGAATGTTTTCACCGTTCCTTGTGTGGTGAAAGGTCGGATTACTGTACGCCAAGCGTTAATGATGACACTCATTATTTTCTGGAAAACCCTCCAGTCGCCCTTTGGCTGGATTATCTTCCACTGCCTTCAACCTTCCAAATCTACTTGGGAATAATAACCCTTTTTATGTTACTGCTCGCAAGTACCGCAGAGTACGTGGATTCCTCACAGTCATTGCCACATTATACTTGTAAAAATCCCGCCGATCTACCCGGTTTGAATTGAATTTAGAAAGGAAGATGTACAATACAAACAGAGATGGAAGGGATCCGCCCGTGCCCTCCATTTACCCATGGATGGTTTGGTAGCGCGGGAAGATGTGGTGGGTTTGAATTTGAGCTTGGGTTGGATAGGCTACGCGGGTGGAATTCAAGAGTTTTAATAAGAATGCGTGGCAGGAAGGCTTAGCTGGAATTCGGGAAAACTTGGCGTTTGCGGGTCTTTTGGGAAGGGGTATCCGTACGTATACATTATATGTAGCGGTTAGCTGGAGCATGCATGCATGCTGTGTGTATGCATGCATGCATGGAGAGTGTTTCTCCTACCAAGATCCTCCACCTGTTGAATTCCAAGAGTTGGATCCGAGAGAAAACGGGAAAGTTTGGCGGAGCGGAGAAAGTGAAAAAAAAAGTGCGAACGTGAGCCAAGCATGCATGCATGGCATGGTGTTGGATGTCAAGGCAGGCGCCAGGATTTAGCACTTTCACTTTCACCCCTATTTCCGTCCGTATGGAAACTACGTCTACGACATCGTCTGCGAATCCTTTGCGGCTAATTGGAATTTAAAAATTCTTTGTAAAGTTATTTATGTGTTTTCAAATATTCTCTCGGTTTCGTGGTTATTCTAGTGAACAAAACATTTGTTAACTTGATTTTTTTAAATGGTGCAGAAATTAGTTTAGTTTGGAATTGGAAGCCAATTTCTTCTTAAAGTTTTGCGCCTTAAAAATTTCAATTGATTAGACAAATGGTTTACATGTAATACACACGAAAAAGATTCTATAATAATTCTAATTTTCCAAAGTGTTTTGTTGAAGAGTGTCCCACATGCACGCACGTTTTTTTATCGCCACCAATTGAAACTTATGTGATTCCCTGGAGGGAGATACGAAAGGAACACCCAAGGTTTTTTTTATTAGCCAAGGAAAGGGTGACAATTTGTGAGTGTGAATGGAGGCGGGGGACTAATAAATCCTTCGGCATCAGCATTGATGACATTGTTTGTCTAATAGTCCAAACACATACACGTTTTTTGCATGACTAATTCGTTGATTACAAGGCGGTGGGTTTCGTCCGTCGTAACGTGGCCGGGACTTCGCGTCCCCCCTTTGAAATCCGGGGACGGGTGAGAAATGAATGAGGGACGAGGGAGGGATTGGGGAGTGAATAAATGAATGAAAGGAAGGATGAGTCAGTTGATTTAGTTCAGATTTGAGAGGATTGAAGTTGAAGTTCGAGAGTGAGGTCTCTCGGGGGAATTCAAGTCTGGGGGATGAATGTAGATACGTGTTGTTGACGGGAGGGAAACCCATGCATTACAAATACGAATGCGATTGGTTTGTACGTACGTACGTTTTTGGATATTCCTCAGTCCCCATCTGTGTGGATGTGGACTGAACTTGTGGGGAAAGTAAAGGTGAAAGTGGGGAAGGCTTTACTGTAAGTGTGATTCTTGTCCGCCAGGTGGAAGCTTTGGCTCCCATAATTTGAAAACGCTAGACCACGAACAATACTGGTTCCTTTGTTCAGTTTTTGTTACTCCGCCTGCGTGTTCATTTTCTAATCATATGTCTATATTAAAATGCGTTAGTTCATGTAAACATGAATTTTATCCAGTGCTGACTTTTTTATTTAGGTTTTCATACAAGTTTATTGATTGTGTATTTCAGGATGGTGTTGGAGTGGAGAAACCGATATACAAACGAGTCGCAGTCGTGGAACATTTTTTTGACATAATTTACACCGTCCACGTGGAGACGGAGGCGAAGAATGGCAAGCATGCTGGGCAAAAAAGGACATATCGAGCGGTAAGTTTATTTGCAATTTTAATGTTATTAATTTCTTCGTATGTCTGGCAAAATCATGCACAATAATCTACATCTGATTTTTTCAAAAATTTGTAGTAACTTTTTTATGTTTAGAATTTTTTATAAATTCTAATAAATATATGTACTACAAAGTAAGGACATGAGCTCAGGGATATAAATCCCCTCCTTGCTCCCCCCTCAATCGTACTCAAAGGAATTTGACAATGTGTCAAAGCAGGTGAATGAAAATCGTGTGCTTTACTGGGGAGTCCAAACACTCGGGATTTAATTCATGCTCCCCTGCACTTTAGCATCCAGACTCAATCGTCCATGAGAGCTGAAACATTTGTGTTTTGTATGAGTACAGAATGGAGGGAAAAGTTTACAGCTCACTCATAGAACACACTCACAACACGATGCAAAGGGTTTCCTTTTCTTCTTTGAAGCTGGCTCTGTGTGTGCGTATTTCATAAGCGTACGTATGCATTTTCCCTTCTCTGTAACGCATTTCCAGACGCGTCGTCCTCTTGCAGAACAGTGCAGGACTTTCACCGTACTTATATTTCCCAGGGTGGAGAAAAGACTTGTTTTACTCCAAGGAAGTATATATATTACTTTCTCCTGTGTACACAGTGGAAAAGGCGCACAAGCATAAAATTACATCTCCACCGGGAGCTAAAGGAGGAAACGGAATGCGAATTGGAAGGAATCAACGCGTCGGGCCATTCTTCCCCCAAGAAATATGTTTTTTGAGGGGGGAGAGGAGAGGGAAAACAAAAATGGGTCCACGCTGGATTTGTTCCAGTTCCAAGGGTGAAAGTCGCATGGAGAAAGTTTCATGTCATGACTTGCTTGCCATGGGGATGTGTGCCTCTTTTTTCAATTTTCTGCATCTGCTAGGGTTTGGAAATATTGTCATTGAATCATGGCGCATTTCTAAATATAAAGTATGAAGATTGGGCCTATAAAAAGAACATCTATCATCCTACACTAATTTTATTAGAAACAGGAAACTTTGATGATGTGGAATTTAGTTGCAATGGGTAAATCCTGACATGAGTTATTCATCCCTCTAATTTGTGTTTTAAGGTCAATCATTAGCTTACTTACCAATCAATCAAAACTTAAGCTACAAATTGAGCATATTACAATCCAATCTACACCATTTATTGGGGCTTTGATTTATTGCTGCACATTAAATTTAAAGGAAACCAACCTTAAGGCCCCCTCAACTGATTAATTCAGGCCTCTAATTTTTGCTAAACATGGACTCATTATCCTATTTATTTCACTTTTAATGAAATCTGAAATAGTTTCCGATCCCATTCCGAATTTGAATACGCGACAATACGCACATAGTAGGTACGAGCTAAGTACAAGTTGCATGCACTGAATGCGCACAATTTGTGGATATTCTTTGCTAACCTAAATCCCCCTTCAGGAATAGAAATTCCAATCTGCGTAGTGAATTCCAAATAGAAGTGTACATGCAGGCTTTTAGTCCCTGTCATGATTTAGTATCCTCTTTCCCTCCATCCCTCATCCCGGTGTTCCGTACTCTTTAGTTATATTGCAAGTAAATAACATACATACACTTCGTAAGCCACGTACATACTTCATGATGGGCAGGGCAGAAATGCAACTCACATGAATGTTTGCCTGCGAGGATTTTAAGTTTTTGAAGCAAATCAAAATGTATGATGGGTTTTTTCCCCTCCTTTCTCCATAGATCACAGAGAAATATGCCTTTTTGCCAAGGGAGGCTGTTACCAAATTCCTTCTCCAATGCATGGAGTGTCAAAAGCGCGGGAGTCCCGCCGGAGAGTCACCAAGAAATGGGAAACTTCTCGGAGTTGACAGTGCCACGCCTTCCCCGGAACTCTCACCGCTTCCAGAGCCCGACCCTGGGCTGACGACCATGACGACGTCAACGACGACGACGAGCAGGAATTTTGGACACACGGATCCCAGAGCAGCGGCTCCTCCATCCTTTGACATTAATTTCAGTCTCCCCTTCACCACCACTTACTTGAGACAACAACAAATGAGGCTCCGGAATGGATTTGAAGATCATGATGATGAGGAGGTAAGTTTAGTTCCTATTCATTTTAGTTTCCCGCCATTTCCGCGCGTGGCTTCCTTGTATAGGATAGCTCCGATTCAGTAGTCAGGAGTCGAGGGTAAAAAAAAAGAATATATACAGACTGGGCTTTGGGCTACGGAAAGCCGAATAATGCACCGTACTGCGTAGGTAGGAGGTACTAAATATTTGCCAGCACTTTCTCTAATTGTCCTTGCGGTGACAAATGCCCTCCACTAATGTTGCGATTAAAGAGGGCGGCGGCGTTAGACGCCGAGACGTGCGTGAGGCGAAGCTTGTGGCTTAATGTACTACAAATAGGGTTTGTGCCTTATCTACTGAAAGGAACTGCAAGGCATTAATAAGCTGCCAAGGGTTATGGTTGGAAAGGATGAATTTGGGATAGGAAATTCAGGCGATGAGGAAGGAAGGAGGACGGGCTGGGAAGAAAATCATGAATTTTTGTGGCAGTTTTTTGTAATATTTGTCTGTAATTTGAGAAAAAGAGTGTTTAATTTGCATCTCAAATGACATTACATACATTGGGTTCTTTACTTTCACTATGACTAGTGTGGCTGGAATTAAGAGAACTTTAAGTTTTTGGTGAAAATCGTGTATAGCACCCATTGGTAATGCATTAAATATTTGTATCCTTGGCGTCAGAGGGGAGAGAAGCAAATCAGGGTTGCTTTTTACAAACAACTTTTTTACACGATTTCCAGGCGGCACTTTTACAATAACTTGAAGTGTCTTTCACAACATTTCCAAACCAATTTTTCTGAAATTCTTCCAGTTAATTTACTGCACTTTACCACACTCATCGAATCCTCTTATTACCGAGCACACATGCTTTAGCATATGGCTCAGGTAGTGTGTAATCGTTTTGTCCGTCCGCCCGTCTTTTTGCAGCGCTGATTGGCATTATAACCAAAATACCGCTTCCAACCGCCTCGAAATTGATTGGGATTAAAACGAACTGAAAATGAAGTTAAGTTAAAGTTTTGAAGTTACGATTCCTCAAATTGTGGCGGCTAATTCTGAAACACCATGTATAAGGGACATTTGCTCTAATAGTTTTTCACACGAAAGAATAGTCTGGATTTTGTTTTAGTGAAATCAAACGAAAGGACAAGACATTTTTCCACAAGAGAAACACAAAATACATTACACCTTGTCACAATAGTGCTTGGGTGTATTGTGAGGCGCGGTGACCCAAAAATGACCCAGGTCATCTTTTCCGGTTTTGTTTTGTGGTCCGTGCACTTTGTGTGCAAATTTTAAGCCGACTCCAATTCCGGCATCGGTTACATTCAAAATGCATTAAATGCCAACTACGTGGCAAATCGCAGTTTTACTGTGTACTCATATGAAATGCAGTACATGCAACATTTTATAACTGTTGCCTATCCTTCCCACCCATGCAGCGAAGGGTCCACCTGGTTTGTGGTGGTTTCTTTATTTATTAGCTTGAAAATCTAATGCATTCATACATTCGAATGTACGAATTGCCATTATTGCTTGCCTAATTATAAATACACAAAAAAAATTAAATATTTCGGTTCGCGTTGAGACGCGGGAAGCAAAATACACACTGCCTTTATATTGTCCATCCCGAACTGAAGTACACGGATTTCTGTTCGGCGCGAGGACATTTTATTCCATGTGGTCATGTGGTAGAACCAGAAATCGCGGTTGTACGCGCTTCATGCGTCAACAAGGCGTGTATTGTGTGTCAGTGTGTCATTGCTCTACGCAGCACTGCAATAATTATTGCTCGCCTGCCATGCTGCAATGCATGCCGACAGCAGTGTTGCCAAACCTCACCCTGCTCAGCCATGTTTTGTGCTTTATACTTTACCAGTATTTGCTATAGTATTTTGTAGTCAACTGTATTTTGGTCTAGCTTGGAAAGAATTTGTACTTTGTATTTTGAGATTAGAGTATTTTGCCCATCCAATAAGAATTGGATCCTGCATCAAAACCCATCGTATTTACTGACTTTTCGGTAACGTCCTGGACCAGAACGGCAGCTTCAAACTCTGTCCTGGAAGCTAGGGTTGACGTGGAGTTCGAGGCAGGATTCTGTGTACCTTGTAATGAGATTGAAAATCCTTAGCCGTTCTGAAGATAAGGTAGCAATTAATGGGTACATGAAATCAACTGCATTATTGTCGAGTCGGCGAATCTGAAGGACCAAAAACATGATGTTGATTTAAGTTACTCGACTGTACACTGTATCAACTACAAAGGCTCCGCGTTTTTGGCCATCCTGAATCTGAACTGAGAAAATATTTCAGGTCAGGTATACCATGATACTGGTTTGAATTTTAAATGAACATTCACATCCGGCAAAACCGTCCCTAATCAATATCGCCAAAAGCGCCAACCAACATAGTTTAGTACTAGTTATTATATATAGTATTAGTATAGTATTAGTTATTGTAAATAGTATTAGTATAGTGTTAGTTATTGTATATAGTATTAGTATAGTATTAGTTATTGTATATATTATTAGTATAGTGTTAGTTATTGTATATAGTATTAGTATAGTATTAATTATTGTATAGAGTAGTATTAGTATAGTATTAGTATTGTATAGTAATTAGTACGTGAAGTGAATGACAAATGATCATTCACATCCGGCGAATCTGGCCCCTGCCCCTAATCAATACCGCCAAAAGCGCCAACCAACATGGTCTTTGCAAAGCCGTACATAAAACAACTGTGCGAACGTAAGTGTACCTGAAAAATCACTGCCTCTCCAAAATCTAAAAAGGAGTACTCATGAATGGGAGGGCCCCTTGGAAATCGCTGTATTTATTGTACAACAACAAAGCCAAAACAAACAGAAGCGTCCAAGACGGGCAGGAAAACGGAGGAAGCACATCAGCAAAAACTTAAGACTACCGATGTGATCACATTTAGTTGGGAGCAAAGATGTTTTCTGGACCTTACATACCGATGATGTACACCGATGTATAATTTCATATTCAATTTATTACATATTTCAGTGTTATTGTGCTCGGTCTACTAGTCTTTTAAGACTTTATTTTGTTATGAATTTCACATTCACCAGGCCAAATCATGACTTAATTTTGGACTTTCAACTACTTACAGTTTTAATAGGTAAAAAAGCAGTTTTACCCTCATTTCTAGCCCAAACCTTCCTCCTTTCAACCCATCACCTAATTCCATTCCATTGTTTTTTTCTTGGGCGGAGAGGCTTCTAAAGTTGCCATGGATCCTATACTCTCTCGTGAATCTGGCTTAGTTACGAAGTTTTTGAATAGCCCGCCGGTATCCCTGCTTTGCCCGCTCCCATGCCATAATCCCACTTTCGTTTCTCCTACATTTCCCCGCTTCCCAGCCCTACAAAATGTGCCTCAAAGATAAACTCATTCCTACCTCCCTCTTCCTTCTATTCACAAAGGCAAAGCTACGTAATAACCATTCTCCAAGGCACATACACAGAGTATGGCTTGGGCCTTACATTCTAAAGGCTCTACGTACCCCATTCTATTTCACCTCCCCCGTGCTTTGGCGGAAGTGAAAGTCCCACATTGCATAGCATAGCATTGCAGCACACGACCTCCTCCTTTTCGTGGTCCGCATGACATGCCGTCCTGTGCTCCTCTTCACCTGGGAAAGTAGGTACGTACGTGGGCCCCAGTGAACAAGATTGATTTGAAGTCTCCTTTTAGTGACGGGGGAAACCGAGGAAGCAGAGCTCGTGGTTTTCCCCGTCCTTCTTTATCTGAGACATAGCTACCATTTTACCACATACTTCCTACGTCCTATGTAACCTACGTACGTAAGTAGGTCTCCAGATTCGTCTTCGACTTTCACCTATGTACATACGTGCAGTACGTGGAAGTAGTAGGGGTAATGTTGTGATGAGGGGGACGACGAATTCGTAGGCCGGTATGTGCTTTCTCCACTACTTTCTCCATATGAACCATAGCCGTACATACATACATACGCCAATTGGGAATGAGAGATAGTGACGAGTAGCGTCGGAGTCTCATTTGATTTATTGAAGCCGGCGCCAAGGGTTCCCACACATGGGAAGCTACGTAACGTAGTACGTACATAGCATCAGCGGGAAATTTAAGTTTGGAATTGTCTCGGGAGGAAAATCGGTCTTAGGCGTAGGCGTGGGTGTTAGTTTTTTGGGGGACGAGAAAAGAAACGGGTGTCTGGATGGCTCGGCTTGGCCCTTTTGAGAAAAGGAAGAAGAGGACTTGGCTTTTGGTAATAGGAAAACGTATATATGCAATGCACTATGAAGTTCAGCTGCTCGGCAATGTAATATCTGGGAAGGGGAAATGAATGGGAAAATCCAGCCCCCTTTTCCCGGACGAGAAGCGCACAATGGATTGGCTAGGAATGGGGGGTGGATGGGATAGGAGTCGGTACGTACGTACGTAACGTAATGATGATGGGGCATCATTTGGAATAACAATTGCAACAGTTGAGGCGGACTGGGGGGTACTTGACAATGTGACGCTATTGTGTGTGATTTATGTGTTCTCGAGGATGGGGATGGGGGCCGCGAGTTACTTACCCTCATACGACGGACGCGGGAAAGGGAAAGCGAGAAAGTTTTGAAGAAGGGAGGTAGGTGTGTGCGTACCAGGAAGACGAAGTCAGAGTCAGCCGAATTCTGAGTTATCTGGTCTTGTGAGGAAGGGTGTGTGTTATTGGATGGGTTAAGGGGGAGAAAGTTATAATTGGCTACTCTCATGTGCTACGACTACGGACGGACTACGTACGTGGGATTTTGAAATATATTGTATTGCAGGTGATGAATGAACGTAATACAATTTATAGATTTTTAAAATATTATAATAGGATTATGTTTTTTGAAAAATGGAAGGATTTGTAAAATAGTGACAAGTCACGTGGTACGCACTACTTCACCCTCGCCAGCTATGTACATAGTTATAATCCCATGTAATATCTGAGTACATGTTGCATGATGAAGGATTAAATCCGTGGCAAAAAGCTTTGGCTTTTCCCATTCCCCCCTCCCCCTTATCAAAGTCCGAGTAGGAAGGGAAATCGGGTTTTCTTTGTTCCTGGGAAAGTTTCGCGGGAATCCTCGCCCGGAAGCCAAAACCGTTTCCACTGTGACGAGCAGGATGGAAAGTACGCGAATGCCTTTCAACCCACTTCGACAGCGGCCCCCCCAAGTAGCCCAGCATCGTACGTACAGTGAAGGACCAAGTTGTTGAGTGGAACTCGGAACAGCTCTTGTTCTTGAAGCCACAGCGTGATGTCCTTTTGCCCAGGAAAAAAAAAAGTTTTTGCCTTTCCACCAAAGTCTTTTCTCTGACCATTACCTCTGGAGATGCATTTTTCATCGTGATCCTTCATTTTATTTCCCCATTACGAGAGGAAGGAGAGTAATGGGGAAGGAGATACTCCGCCACTTCCTCCTCTCCTTCAGTCCCACTGTCCGTGTGATGAATCGATTCTGTATGGATTTTGTAATTTCACTCCTCGCCGGACATAGCTCTGGAACCCATCCACGATCCGATGGTTGGCTAGGCCACGCGTCGTCACAGTGTCTTCTCTTCCATTTGGCTATTTTTTTTGCAATTCGGGAAATTATAGGCGTTTGAAATGTTTGTGTGTGCAGGTAGGAAATTAGGGCAAAACTTCCTACATGAGATTGCTGGGTTTTGAATTTGTTGGGCTTCCTTCTACATTGTCACAGGGGTAGACAAACTTTTTAATGAAATTCACTATTTTGTCAGTGAAAACAATTGATCGAAAAATTGAAATGAGGACAAGTCGTATGGAGATTCACATAAAAAGTGCTAATAAATCATCATTAGGGTAAATAAGAAAAATTTTTGAACTGCTTATGTCCGATAACATTCTGGAATTTTAAAACATCCGTTTAAAAGCATCCGTTTAAATCGGAACTGATTTACCTATTGAAAACAAACTAATATTTTAATATGAAAATACCCCTTTTTTACTGAAGCCTTAACAAAATTCACGTACATTGCCATTTAACTCAAAACTTAGCAGGTGTCCAAACACGTTCAATCACTACTTGTTCCTCATGCTCTGCTCTGGTAGTGTCTTAACGTAAAGTCATGTACTCTGGTGCAAAAAATCGCCACCGCATCCCATATGCATTCAAGGGCACCATTCGCCAGGTCAAACCGACCACAGAAATCTACATCACATCGCTTGCCGCCGAAGGCACCGCCATCCAAACTGCCCTGCCTGTAAATTCCCTTAACACAGGCAGGCCCAGACCAGACCGTACACAGGATTTCGCCTTCGCCTTACTTTGCTCATAAAAACATGGGGCGGGAGTGGTGAATGGATATGTGTGAGTGACACGCTGTCAAGAGCCTTGCCTTGCCCACAGTTTGCACTGCAACAAAAAGGGGGGATATAAACCCTTTTATGCCTTTGCCTTTCCATTTTACTTTTTGACGTCCGTCGTTTTCCTTCCCTCCTGGTTTTTGGGGTCTTCAGATTGAAAGGACTCAGTAGTGTATTTTTCCCTGCAAGGGTTGGTTGGGTCGAGGCTGGACTGAATATGAAGAGTGGCATGTGGGGCGTACGCGTACTTACATAGGGGCGTGTGAGTAAATGGGGAGAATGCAAGCGAGTACTGTAGGTACGTGTTAGTAATGCAAGTCAAGTGCAAACACCCGCCGAAGAAGGAGTCATCCGCTGCATGGGAAATGAATACGAGGGGGAAGGGGGGAAAGATTTTCGGGCCTATATTTAGGCATGGGCCTGGCGATTATGGCCAAGTTCTTAACACTCTCCAGTTTTCCGCTTCACCGGTTTCTTTCCGACTTCAACCCAAGCTTCCTGCTTCCTTTTCCCGGTTTCTGGCTCCTTTTGGGGTGATGCGTGCGGCGCACTGGATGTCAGATGGTCATAAGGACTTTCTCCACCTTTCTCCTACGCATTATGCACTAGGGGTGTTGTGGGATATTAGATCAGGGTGTCGGGTCGGATTAAGATATGTCCGTATGAGTACATGATTTGAGGTTCGATGATTTGTGATGGTCCTGTGGTTTGTATGCAGATGTTCAAAGAAATTGAAATGATTAAAATTTTAATAAATGTTGCAAATTGGCAGAAAAAAAAAATTAAAATTGCAAGAAGAATATTGGGAAATGTTGTAACACACAAATATTGTATGGTAATTGTAATAAATGTTATATAAAGTTAAAATTTGGGGCTTGTTTGAGGGAATAATGTAAAGTTGAAGTTGAAAAACAAAATTGGCAAAACAATTGGTATTGAATGGAGGGTTTACTATGGGAAGGAGCGTATGAATTCGCAGCTGTATGCCTGAAGTTGAAGCAGCATGCCAGTATAGGATATACATAATGATGAAATGAACAACCTTATTTGAATGCAGGAGTATGAGTGGGAGAGGGTACGTGAGCGTGATGGCAAATATTATGCGTGGTGAAAAACCAAAATATTCACAAGTACGTGCGAGTGTACAGAAAATGAAGGGAACTGTAAGCCAAGCCACAACTTGAATGTGGCACGGTGCTAGCTAGTGGGAGTCCAGAAGCCATGACTACATAAGAAGTGGGTGTCGTTCATTGTAGTTTTGTATTTGAGACGAGATGTCGATGAACATTTATTTTAGGAATGATCTGTATGAATACAACAGGCGAAAGTACTAATGAATTCTTTGTTTTTGTTGGTTTGTTTGGTATGGCGAATATTTTACGGATTTGCCAAGTTTACTTTATAAAATCTATTGGAAATTTGGTTGCAATACCTGCACATCTCTTCCTATCACGAATTTAATAGATTTTTGAAGTGATTTGATTCCGTGAAGTTACTTTGGAAAGTTTTAAACCTGGAGGACTAAGGAGTTTTTCCCTCATCCCTTTTCCACTTCCAAGTAATGCTGTCTTCGCACGCGGAGTCGAAGTGGGATCGGATTTTCTTCAAACTTTTTCTCCTGTTCAGTTTCCCACTTTTGGTTTGGTGACTAATGACGGTCTCCGATGAAGGAGAAGGAGGATGCCAAGAAATTAACCTTTTGGACGACTCCTTTTGGTCTTGGCTCAATTCTTACGGAGGTACGTACTACGTACGTACTTTCAGTCCTTTGTGGGTGAACTTGAAGGAAAGGGTTTTCCAAGTTGGAGAAAGTTTGCTTCGGCCTTTTGGAAAAGAGAAAGCTTTCGTCGTGGTTTCCTTTGGATCTTTCATCTTTCGCTCTGTTTCAGTTCGTGTTGCACGGGTATTCTCTACGGAGTCCTCGCGCGTCCGTCAACAACTTCCCTTAGAAATGTCGTCGTCGTTCTTCCTTCGTCAAAATTCAAGTTCTTCATTACTCATTATGCAAATTACTTTGTCGAGGGGAAGACAACGGGGCCCGAGTTTATGAAAATGAGGGGCGATGAAGTAATGAGGAGTAATCTAAGTCAGGATTTTATAAATTGGAAAAACATGTGTTCATTTCCACAGCTTCGATCTTCATTAATCAACGGGAGTGAATTAAATGATGATTTAAGCATTATTCCGTGTTATTTCAAGTGTTATTAATTCTGAGGGGAAATTATCGTTTTATTCGTTTTATTATCTTAGAATTAAGCACATTTCGGGATGGAAAATGATAGCATGACAAGATTTGGCATTGGTGAATGGTCCAATACATTCTGCACAGATTTTATGATTCGAAGGAATTTTTATCTTGCAAGACGGAATGTTTATTTGGTTGGTGGAGACGGGCGGAATTTATCCCGTAAAGGACCAAGTTTATTCAAAAGTCCTTTTTGAGTGAGAGAATTGTAAACTGCAATAATCTTGAAGTAGCCTTGGGAGCATTCAACGGGAGTAAAAGTTTTTGTTACTTTTCCGCCTCTTTATCAGTTCAAAGTTGACATTATGTGTGCGGGAGGGCATGGGGAGAAGGCGGGTGAAATTGGATACCTGTTGCTAAAATTCGCCTTGCGCTCGTAACTACACAGATATATCATTCTGCGGGAGTCACATTAGAGCTTTTACAATCCTTTCCTTTACCCCCCGAACATTACCCGCTCCCGACCCGACTTCCCGACCAAGGTGTTGAGGGCGAAGCGTTTTCCTACGTGCTTCCGCCCAACATACGTTTTTGAATTCAAGAATTCCATTCTCGTGCACAGTATTTATATAGTAAAATTTGGCATAGTAAATTTTTCATTCGTTCAAATTTCGCATGTTTTAATCTACCATTTTTATTTTTGATTATCTATCTTATACTTATCCAACATAATTTGATTTTTTTTCGCATTTTTTCTAAAAATCCCATCTAAAATTTAATTTGCACATTTGCAAATTCTAACATTTGATTTATCCGTTGCCTTTTTCATCTTTCATTGCATCCAACTTGTGCCGTTAAAGTTGTATTTGGAGAAAAAGATACTCCTCAAAATGCATATAATTAGACAACCACTTTGCCTACAGGCAAGTTCACACGTTTCACTCCCAAATTAACTTCTATTGACTTATATTTCCCTCAAAGGCGACCCGACCCGAACCACCTTCACATTCATTTTATACGTTAAATGTACATTGGAGACATGGACTGATGTATGGGTTCCTGAGATTTGGTTCAACCCCATTCTCTTTTCCCTTTGGTCCATTTCACATGTCTGAGAACTGAATTGGATCCTTCTTGACGATCGCCAAGGCCGTAGCTGTAACGTGCCTTGCTACGGAACCCCGACCCTTTTAATTCAGGATTTCATCCAAATGGAGCATCCATTTCGCTCCCACGCATGTATGCATGCATGCATACGTGAATTTATCTTGAGAAGGGAACGTAAACAAAGATGTCAATCCGGATGAGGAGAGGAGCTGAGCTCCACCATGGAGTTGACGAGGGAGCTATTATAATGAATGACGAGGCGACTCCCCTCTCTCAATTACATCCTTCCATCACTTGCTTCCTTTTCCCTGGAAATCCAATGCTTACGTAATGCTAATGCAATGCATGGGAAACTAAGTACAAGAGCCAAATCCATGGGATGGCATGATATTCTGTTCTAAAATCAAGCCTGGCCAGGCGAGGCCTTCCATGAGCAAAGTAAAGGAAAATACATGAAAAACCCGCCCCGTGTTTGGAGGACGAGTAGTCGTCGTCGGAAATGAAATTTCCGTTTTCCCCTTTTCATTTTACAAAAAAGCTTTGCTCCGCCACGCGGCGTCGTTCGTTGAGAAATCCACGTCCATCCGCCCGTGTGTCAATCTGCAGGTGTTCCCCGGAGGGTGGGGTTTTTCCTTTGCCTAATTTCTGAAAAAAAGGGGGAAAGGATGAAGGTAGATGATTTGGATGAGGTTCACCTCTAATACATACATACATACACGTAGACCCGCTAGGTCAATGCAACACACCAGCATCAAAGTTCATCGTAAATTTGAAAGGCAAGATCTTTGACTTTCACCGCACTGACCACTCCGTTAGTTAAGATGTACTCGAAAATGTATTTAGGACTCTAACGCTTCGCCTCATTTTCAACTCATTTTTCTAAGAATTACGGCTGGTTTCGTACATAGTTTGTACGGTTGATTGCAATACGCAATCCTTTTCATCCCTACAACCCTTCACATTTGGAATTCTTCCTCTTTAAAATATTGTGGGCTAATTCTACCCCTTTTCTTCTTTACGACAATTCGTTCCGCCGTACGTACGTACGCAGGGTGCATGGTATCAGTCACACACACCCTTTTTCGTACCCCTTTTCCTGTACCCATCCTGCATACATACATATTACGTTTACCCTCCTCGCCGACTCGGACCAGGGATTTCCAGGAATCTTTATTTTTCAAAGGTTTGCGCTCCATTCCCGCCCATACTGTACATTTATTTCCCCCCATCCACATCTGCATCCTCCTCAACTTTGTCTTATCTTCATCCCCCTAATTTTGAGCTCATGTAATTCCAAGTGTCAAGATTTTCCCTTTTCCCCAATCCGGATAAAATGAAGGCGGGTGAAGGCGGGAATGGTTGAAACACATCGTGTCGCGCGGCTGTGGCTTTTGGCTGATTGTGAGTCTGGGTCGTGCACGAGCCATAGCCACCCGTGTCACTCCCACCATGCCATTTCTGTGCGTACGTTACGTACCCGTGCCCATGCCGACGGGGATGAGGATATTTTGAGAACTTCGCGACCGTACGTACGTATACCTGCGCCCGCGGCCGCGGCCGTAGCGCGGCAGGATTCAAACTTCCCCCCTTCCTTGCCCATGTCTGAGTTTGGTGGTGAGTGATAGGACCGAGGGAGTCCCTTCCCCATGCCAATACCATGGAACGTTAGGAGGGTAATTCAGGGTACGGATCGATATGGTAACACAGTCAAGTCACTCCTTCGACGGAAACGTCCGTACCTTCGTGGTTTTCCCTTCCTGGAGAAACCGTCGTCGTCCAAAGTCCTGGAGCGAAATGATAATACTTTATGGGATGGAGTAGGGAGTTTTCGTCGTACATACGTGGGCGTGAGATGCCATAGCATTGCATCGCATCC